>JACGDI010005557.1:2554664-2568417 GCA_014898725.1 Jacaranda copaia
AAAAAAAAAAAAAAAAAGACTAGTAAGACTTTTCGATATTTCTCAATAATAAGTTATTACCATTCAACTTAAAAGCCAACAGAAAAATATCAATTTTGTGTCACATCAGGTAAAAATAGAATATTGTTAGCAAGGCAAAAATTTTCAAACTGAACATACATATACATTGTTGTGCCACCTGAGCACTTTCGGTAAATTTTTGCACATTCGCAAAAATCTGACTGAATACAAAGTGTTTAACAAATTATAGGACTGAAATTGAAATTTAACGAGTTAGATTACAAAATCAGAAATAAAAACTACTTAAAGACGAAAAAACAAATCTCCTTGTTACTTTATATTTGGTCAAAACAGTTACATTTGGTCAAAAGATAAAGCTCCCAATCTCCCCGAAACCGCACCCACGTCCCAAACAGCCCCCATCCGCCACCTTATTCTCCTCGTATCTCTCTTCTTGATTGCCTATAACTGCTTATTATAAGTGGAACTCCCACCTGCAAATTAAAAGCACCCAAAAAAGCTAGAGCTTAATCTCCAAAAATGGGTTCAACCTTTATCGCCCCACTTAAATATAGTTCCCTCCCGTTAATCATATTGATAATTTCAGTGATAAGTTTACACACAGTGGAGTGTGTGGAGTTAGAGGTTGGTGGGGCAAATGGGTGGGCGACTCCTCCGGCAAAGAATGATCAGTTATACAATGATTGGGCTTCCAAGAATAGGTTCAAAGTTAATGACACCCTAAGTAAGTACTAATTAATTAAACGTCTAGTGGATTATTGATTAATCTTGTGTTTTGTGTATATGTGTGTGTGCGTGTGTGTGAATATCAATGGATCGAATTTGAGTGTCAATAAGTTTAAGATGGTTGCGTGCATGCATGTGGGAAATTATGGAATGATTAATTCTTGTCCTTTTTGTTTGCGTTGGCTGCGGTTGTGGCTGCTTCAGAAATGGCCTCGTGTTTATACTTTTATATTCCCAAAAATGTTTGAATTGTGACAGCTCAGAAAATAAATTGATTTTTAACCACCAGGCCAATTGAAAAAACACAAGTGGAGTTTTTTTTTTTAGACTAATGACTTATATTCATGTAATGATTTTGGTACTGGATGTTTCTAAAATGGGCATTGTTATATCCAATCAATTTAATAATAGGTGTTTATTTAGTGAATTTAGCACTAAAACTTTCAAAACAAACAGAGTTGATTTTAATAATAAGCGTCAATTACATTTTACTTATACAGATTTAGTCTTTACAACCTTTAGCCCCTTAGGAACAACTTTTTGCCGTATTCAAATGAGTAACCAATTTCTATACAAATTCTTACAACATTTAAGTATTAGCTACCCGAAACTATTTCACCATTTTTTGAATAAGCAGCTCGATTTTTTCATTTGTGAGATACTTGAACAGAAATTCAATAAAATACCTATTGAAATATATGGTCCAAAATGCAAAAGAGGACACCTTTCTTGAACCGTTAACCAACACCACCAATATCATTTTTCATCACCTAACCCAGCACTGCAAGTGCAGGGTTCCAGTACGAGAAGGACTCGGTTATGGTGGTAACAGAAGAAGAATACGAGAAATGCCGGTCGTCGCACCCCATGTTCTTCTCCAACAACGGCGACACCCTTTTCACGCTGGATCGCCCGGGCCTGTTCTATTTCATCAGCGGCGTTGCGGGCCACTGCGAGAGGGGTCTGAAGATGATCGTCAAAGTTCTGGAGCCTGAATCTCCGCGGCAGGCTGCCGCTGGATCCTCCCCCGCCAAAGGGGCCGCAGCCCATCTCTTTGCTGCTCCTGAATTCATTCCCATGGCCGTTTTTGCTATTTTCGTTGCCATCTTCATCAGGTTCTGATCCATTTACAGCAGTTATACATGGTTGGTTTTCTTTCTCTTTCATTTGTTTAAAGTAGGGATTTCTTTTTTTCTCTGTTGATAGTTTTGTTTGAAGCTATCTTTTTTTTCGCTGTTGATAGTTTTGTTTGAAGCTATGTCGATACGTTGATCTACGGAGAGATTTTATTTTTGGGATTATATGTTCATATTATTGTTGGATAAATTAAGATGTTAGTCTTATTGATTTTTATTTTATCTTATTTTAATTTTTTTCTTTTGGTTGTGAGGCCTCGCCTGGTCAAAATTCTTGAAAACAAATTTATGTTCTCCACGATCACTGAATTATTTTCTAATATTGATTTCAAATTGCTCTGGTAAGATTCATGATTCAAACAATTCTCAAACCCTAAAAACAATTCCCACAATAAATGATTTTACCATAACTTCACCATTTTTACCGTCATTTCCATTTCGAATTTGAGTGTTCTGCTGAGGTTGTCCCGTTGTAGAGAGAGTGTCAGCCAAATAAAATTTAAGATACTACCTAAATTATTCTACAAAATTTCAAATTATAACAGCAGCGTCATCATAATTATATCTACGAATAAAAAGCACATTTCTTTTTGAATTCTCTATCGTCTTCTAGCTTTCTTATTACTCTAATTTAAATAAAAAAAATTATATTCTTTTTAAATTTAAATAAAATGACATAAACTCAAGCTTTTTAGAACCAGAAATATGTAAGTAAAACTTGCAAGCATCGCTGATACACCCGCACTTCACCATAACATTAACCCTAATACGAAGAGAAGAGAGACCCAACCACTCGAGTCTCTGACTCTCTCGTAGACCTTAAAACACTAGAAAAACATAAAAACAAGACCAACAACCTTAAACTAAACTAAGTCCTATCATCATCAGGTCAGCCCAGCAGCACGTACACCTTAATTTACTAACAAACCGGCGAATCCAGAGAGACCATACTGCTTAGTCATTCCTTCATTCAGCTGATCAGCTCGTAGTCCTAAACTTTGACTCATCAATCTCGACTCCTTCCTCCTCAGCCCTCTCCCCGCCGGACTTGTCGCCGGTGCTCAGCCCTCCTTTCCGCCCCATCTCCTGGTATCCTTCTGTCCCCAGCTGCTCCCTCCTCGTCTGCCCTCCTCGGCTCCTCCCTTTTCATAACACAATCAAACAAAAATATGGGAAAAAAGTTAATTAAATTATTTTCGCTGCTTGAAAAACCCAAATTAATGCAATAATAGCACTATTTAATTAGTTACCTTCAGCAAGGTGTTCTTGGGCCTCAAGGCTTTTGCCGCCGGTCCCCCCGGGAACCACCGTCTCTCCGTGTCTAGCCCTTGCGTCGAGCTCAGCCCTCTCCTGCTGTGAAGCCATGTTAATTCTTTTTCAACTAAAATACCTGTCTTAATTTCTACTGTGAAAGACTCCTTATGCTTTAGACTGTGATGGCGATGGATGCTTAGCCGTTGGGAGCAGGTGGGCTTTTATAGGAGAAGTGTAAGACCACATGAAGATGGGAGTAGATAACACGTAGCGGCTTTCGCAGGCAGAAGGAATTACACGCGTCCTTGGAAGCGGGTCTTGGAGTGACAGGTGCAGGAGGACGTTTTCTATTTCTTTTCCTATTTTGGAAATATCTTTGATTGTTTTATTTGTTTGTTTGTTTGTTTATTTGAGGTAGTTTATCTTTTTAATAAATTAATATTATTTTATTATTAAAGTACAATACAATTAAATGCATAACGGCACCCATTTCAAATCGAATATAAGATCTTTCATATAATAGATGAGATTGATATTATTGGAATAGTTACATAATCAATAAAATATACAATCAGATTGATTATTTTGTTTGTTATGTCTCCTATTTCTAAATAAATGTCTTCATTTGTGATGTGGTCATATTTATAGTGAGGTATTTTACTCATATGAGATATTAAACGACACAATTATTTGACAATAAATTGGTATTAATTTCACAAAAAAATCATTATTTTGTATTTTAAAATCTTAATACATTCAATGTTTGATAATATTCTTCCAAAAAATTAAAAGAAAAAATAAAAATAAAAATGCATTATCTTAGACGACATAATTTTTTTTTTAATTGCATACTCTTTATATTAAATAATAAACATATCTAAAACAATATAAATAATTTTAATTGAATTTATTTATTAATCGAGATATAAAATTAGAAATAATAAAATTTAAATATATCATTCTAACAATATAATTTTAATAATTTCTATTTGTATATTTAATAATATTAAATAAATATATTTAGAATAATTTAATAAATCTATTTAATCAGTAAAATATTTTTATGAAAAGAAAATTTTTAAATTTATTATTTCAAATAATATAATTTTGATTATTTTAAATACATACTTAATAATATTAATAACAAATAATATTTAATTTAATAAAATTTATTATCAATAAAAAAATAAATTAAAAAAATTAAAAAAAATATCTGCCTTCTTCCAAACAAACCCTTCCCCCACCCCACCCCACCCCACCCCAACACAGCAGCACCTTTCCCTATCGTCCCCTTATCCCCAACCAACCCCACACCCCCACCCAAAAGAGACAGCCAACCATGGTTGGGGTTTTACATGTGTGTGAATATATATATATATATATATATGCATGTTTATGCATATATATATGCATACTTATATATGTAAATATACAGATAGTTTGAATATATTTTTTATAAAGTGTATTTTGTCATTTATTATTTGGTTTTTTTTATTAATTTTCTTTTAAATATTTTTAATGAGGGTCAAAATGATCATTTCAAATTTTTTGAAGATTAGGGAGTAATTGTAATTTTTTTAAATAGAAATATAGGTTCATGTTAGCCAATATATTAATACAAGAAATTAAAATAATATAACTAATTAAAATTCACAATCAACCTCTTGTACAGATAGCAGGTTAAATGTACTTTATTATATTGTCAACTATTATCAAAATAAAAAGATATAATGTCATACTTTAAATTCAATAATTTAGGTTAAATACATTTGTACATTCTTCACATGAGATATGTACAACCAAACTTGCACCATAGACTACTCCTTGTGACGTGGGAAAACTTGAAAGAAACTTTATTCATCTTTTTCAAAAATAAAATGGTCATTTCCAAAGAAAGACTTGGTCTTTTCACTCCATCAACTCAATCTGATTTTATTTTGTTATGCGATTTGATATTCTAATTGACTATTTGAAATAAATAGAACAATCTCATCCATTTGATCAATGTTAACACAACAAGTTTATATACTTATTTTCTATAAACATTCTTTTTCATTTAAATAGTATGTTGTTGAAAAATTGAGTTTTTTTTTTCTTCTTCATTTTTTTCCTTTTATTTCTTTTTATGTTATGTTTCGATCTTGTGATTTCATAAGCCTTAAGAATTGAAGGATTATACTTAAACATATCCAACAATCCTTTACTTCTTTTTTATGCAAGTTCTAAATTCCATCATCTGGCGTGTCCATCTGGCATGAAGGATTTACTGATTTATTCAGAGAGAGCTTTTAATGTCAATCTCAAATCAATTTGTGACATGTGAAACTTTGAAAAATTAGAAATTTTATATAATATTTGATATGGATAAAATAGAAATTGGTGCCACTACAAGAAAACTGCCTTTCACAAACGAAAAAATCCGCCAGTAATAGATTTTATCAGTGAATTTACCAACGAAAATTATCCGTTGGCAATTACCCTACTAGTAAATTATACCAATGGATAATTACCAACGAATTTTCTGATGGATTTTTTGTTTGTAAATTTGGTATGGACTTTGGTTATATTACCAACAAAAATTCGTCAGTAAATATTTATCAATTGATTATCTGTTGGTAAATTTAATTTTTTTTTTGTTGGTAATCTATGGGTAATATTTACTGATAGATTTTCCGTCGGTAATTTTTGTTGGATTTTTTTTTTGTATAATTTTTTAAATAAAATTTTAATAATCTACTAATTAATGCTAAATACGACAAAAATTAAACAAACATCAAATATCAATTATTCATCAAATCCGTCATCAAATGATATTAACAAACTTCAATAACCTCAATAAACTTTAAAAATTATCACAATTTTAACAAACTAATTCAACACAATCATAACTCAACAAACATAACCTCAATAAATTATAACCTTCAATAAAACCACAACACAAAATCACAATTTCAAACAACTAAAACTTCAACAAACCTTTCAACAATTCAATTTACATAAAATGTAAGTCAAAAGTATCAAGTTCACAAAACCACAAGTTCCATAAAACCACAAAACAAAACCATAACTTCAAAAAACTAAAATTTCAACAAACTATTCAAGGATTATGTCACATAAAATGCAAGCCAAAAGTACCATAATATCCAAGTGAAAACACATGCAACTATTGTTTTAACTCTTTTCTATTTATGAGTCTTTACCACCTTGATCTTCTCTTATTATTGAATTGTCCTTTCCAACATCTTGGATCAACTTCTTGATAACTTCTTCAAGTGAAGATGACACCGAGGTGGTTCTTGTTGTTGCAATAGCCTTTGGATATCTTTATCTTTCTTTCTAATTTCTTCGTCTCTTTTTCTTATATCCTCTAAAAGACTTGCCTCCCTCCTCTCAAAGTGCTTGAAATAATCTTTCATTATTTTCTCTAGTTGTTCAATCCTAGAGATAGATTCTACACGATCTAAATTGATAGATGCTGACGAACCAAATACAGATGATGAGGATCCCAATAACTCACTAGCAATTCTATTGTGCCTGAATCCATATATAAAACCCCTAGATAGGCCACCAATTGCCTCCATCCATGAATTTGTGTCAAACAAGGGCTGAGAGGAAGTCTTATTGCCATGCTTCTTCAAAATATTTCTATGATATTCTTCCTACATAAGTAAATCAAATGTAATTAGAAACATTTTATTTGATTAGTAAAAAGATCAAAACAAAATCTAGAAAAAACAATAAATGCATAGTATTTCACTTACATGAACTCTCTTAGACTTGCTATCAATAAAATCACCTAGTCCATGCTTTGTCTTGTGGGTGTGGTCAAACACATCAAGTTGAGTTACATTTTCAGATCCTCGTTCTCTTTTCTATGTTCAAATAAAATCAATTCATTTCATTAACTTTTTAACTAAATTAAAATAAAAACATTGTAGTAATTAAATATAATGCATTTGATAACTTAATATGAAATATTAACTTACCATCCTTTTCTCATACTCCCTAAATGGAATAGAACCAGAAGTGTGCTTTGCGATGAATCTATGTTTTTCTATCATCCTATTTTTCCTAGCAACTTTTCGCTTTGCTATAAATTCTGGAGCTGCAAAAACTTTATCAACTAATTGGTTCCACTGTTTACCATTCAACCATGTGGGCCCATGGCTCTTCATTTTCTTAGGGTCTGTCTAATCTCCAACTATAATCATGGCAGCATTGCAAGCATTTGATAACATCCCACTCATGTTTTTTGTGGCTACATAGTTCTATGACTTCTTCATACCTGACTCAACCTCAGGTAACCATGTATAATACTCCTAAAATATTGTAAGCAAGCAATAAATCAATAAACATTTAATCTTATAAATCAAGTAATTCATAAATGCACATTAATACTTACTTGAAATTTTCCAAACATGTTATCCTTAGCATGTTTTAGAACTTTTCCCCAAGTAGGCCATGGACCTAGATAACCTTGCAAGATGTGTGTGATTCTTCTAGTCACACTTATGCCATTAAACCTGTTACAATTATATCAAAATAAAATTAAAAAATTGATATAAGTAATAAGGACTTTGAAATTGTGCTAGCATAAATTACTGCAAATTCTTCAATAAGAGGGTAAATGCTAAACAATCTAAATAATGTAAGGATTTACAAATATTACCCATTCCCTTCTGGTTATATTAAAAGTTGTATACCACTATTCTTTAGAGCATGATCACCTTGGTTAGGTCCTCTAGTTCTTAATAATACAGAAGCATGAGTACCAAGTGAATGTGAATCTTCCTTAGATGCATGTAAACCAAAAATTTCAACATCTTCATTTAATGTCTGTTGAACCACTTCATTAGCCTGGGTAGGTGGAACCTCTGAGTTTGTTTCAGAATTTACTCTCTCCACATTTATGTTAGATGTGCCATGCTCCACATTTGTACTATATCTTGCCACACTTTGCTTTGATCCCCTGCCCCTAGAGCCTCTTCCTCATCTTCCTTTTGTTGTCATATTGCAAAAAAGTGTAATAGATAACTATCAGTAGAAATTAGTTTCTACGATATTAGAAAAGTGTAAAAAGGTAAATATTCACTAATGTATAATGACATAATACCAAACATAGACATAAACAATTTTGAGTAAAATGACATCATATAACTAGATCAAAAGCATGCAAGCATAAATTTGAAGAGAATAAAAATGTTTAAAATGACAAAGATTTCAATAAAATGACATCATACAAAACTTCCAACATTAAACAACCAAACTATTACAAGCAAGATTTCAAGAGAAAAAAAGACCAACTATGAATATAATGATTGAATTAATAACAACTTAATCTTCATATTCTAAGTTTTATCATTGCTAAAATCTTCAACTATTTTTGCTTCGTCATCTTTCTCCTCATCTCTTCTTCAACATCAACATCTTCACATTCAACAAGTCGAACCTCTAGGAGATCAACTTCTAGTTCAATATCATTTTCATCCAACAAAATATTTATTTAATCCAGATTAACTGTAATAGGAACTTCATGTAGTGTGGATGCTTGATTATCTTGAAAAGCATCTCCTGGAATGATCTCAGAATTGTCATCATGTCCTTCTATCAATAGGATATTTGTTCTACTCCTAGCCTTTATTTTGCAGACAGCCATCCAATCATGTCTTTCCCTAATTAGAGAAGGGAAACTAGAATAGTACACTTGTTGAGCTTGTTGTGCCAAAATAAAAGAGTCATTTATGTTGAGCTTTGTTTTTTGATTGATCTCCATAAGCCCAATACGTAGATACACCTTAACCCCTCTATCAGAAATGTCATACCAATGGCATTTAAACAAAACAACGTTGTTTCTTGTACCATAATAATCCAATTCTATCACCTCTTCCAACAAACCATAATAATCTACTTCATTTACATTCCATGAGCTCCCTAGCACGCAACACCACTATTCATTATAGATTTATTATTCCCATAGCTAAGGGTATGAAACTTGAATCTGTTTATAAAGTAACATTTATAGGATTTAACCTATCGACTTGGTCCCTAGCATATATATTTTACACACTCATCAACAATATTATGATTAGCCATGACCTGTTAAGAGCACACATTAATAAAAATATTAGATATATAATATATCTAATATAATGTGCACTGAATTATAACTATCACTTACATAAGATGTCAACCACTTTGGGAAGTCCCTATCATGTAATATGCCAAGATTTTCATCAGTCATCCTAGGATATTTCCTCATCATTTATTCATCAAATTGGTTGAAAAGATTTGATTTTTAAAGATTAGTATCTAGTGTCTACCATATTACACACCTATCTCAAGTAATCTAGGAATCATACTTACTCTACAAATGGAGTGATCTCAACACAATTCAACAAAACATATTTATGAGCAACACTCAACTCATCAGCATCTAGTATTTTCATACGTTGTTGAGTGTCAAATGCTCTTCCTGGATGAGTGAAAATAGAAAAACGACCCCCAAGTTCAATCTCACCACCATCATCATTTCTTGGAACTCGAGTTAATCTTGTTTCTACATTAGGATCAAAATACACAAAGCAAAATATTGAAACTTCCTCAATAATGTATGCCTCAACAATTGAAGCTTCCACTTGAGCTTGATTCTTCACTTTTTTCTTCAAATGATGAAGAAATCTAACTCGCAAAAATCAATTAAAAAAATATAAGAAAACAAATTTTAGAAGTTTACTAAATTAAATAACAATTTTATAATTATAATTAATGTACCTCTCAAATGAATACATCCATCGATATTGTACCGGCCCGCCAACCTTAGCTTCATAAGCTAAATGGATTGGTGGGAAAATGCTAGTGGGAAAATTTTTTCAAGTTTGCATATGATTTCCACGATATTCTTCTCCAATTGTTCCATATGATCGACACGTAATACAATTGAACATATATCTCTAAAAAAGACATCGAGCTCTGATATTGATTCCCAAACTAATTTTGGCAATAGATCACGAAATGCATTTAGAAGCAATCTTTGCATGAACACATGGCAATCATGACTCTTCATCCCATAAAATTTGCATTCCTTTTCATTTACACATCGAGCTATATTTGAATTATATCCATTAGGAAACTTCAATTGTTTAGCCCAATCGCACAGTTCTTTTACTTATTCTTGACTTAATGTGTATGATGCTTTATACTTACAAGGCTTCCCATTCTTATTATAAAAAAATTGTAGTTTAGGCTGACTACAATACAACTCCAAATTCTTTCTTGCATTCCCATTATCCTTTGATTTGCCCTTTGAATCCAAAATTGTATGAAAAATATTTTCAAACACATTTTTTTCTATGTGCATAACATCTAAATTGTGATGAAGAAGATTTGAACTCTAATAAGGTAATTCCCAAAATACGCTTTTCTTGAACCAATTATGAGTCTGACCAAAATCGGGTAAACTTTGAGGATTGCCAAGTCTACATATATCATAGGAGGAAGCTGAGATACTCAACTCCATAATTCTTCACCTGATAGATGTGGAGGAGGGGAACCTTCTTCTATTTTATCTTTTTTGAACTTGTTGACTTGCTTTCTATATGGATGGTGAAGAGGTAAAAATTGCTGATGACAATCAAACCATGAAATTTTATGCCCATTTGAAAGATAAAATGACTTCTTGTGCTCCATATAATAAGGACACGATAGTCGACCATGAGTACTCCAGTAAGAAACTATGCCATAAGCAGGAAAATCATGCATTGTCCACAATAACGCCGCTTTCATTTGAAAAATTTATTTTGTGTACACATTAGAAGTTTGAATTCCATCAGTCCAAAGCAACCTCAACTCATTAATCAAATGATGTAAAAACACATACAACTTTCTCCCAAGAGACTTTGGACTCAAAATTACTATATTTAAAAATATGTAAGGTGTTTGCATACGCATTCCTGGAGGAAGATTGTATACAACTACCATTATAGGCCAACATGAGTATAGAGCGCCAACATTATCAAACAGAGTAAACTCATTCGTGCATAATCCTAATCGTATGTTACATAGTTCAGAAGCAAAAAATGGGTGACACTGATCAAAGTGTCTCCATGCTTTACCATGTGTTGGGTGTGCCATACTTCCATCCTCACACTAATTTTTGTGGTGCCAAGTCATTTCCTTAGCAGTTAAATTTGACATATAAAGTCTTTGAAGTCTCAGAGTTAGTGGCAAGTAATGCAAGACCTTAAAAGGCACATTTTTCTTAGAACCTAAATTTCTTGGCTTTTATTTATCATGTCCACATATTATATAATTGGTAAAATATGTGTTTTCTTTGTAGTACAAGATACAATTATTGGCGCATACATCAATTTTCTGATAACCAAAGCTAAGGTTTGCCACCATCTTTTTTGTACTATACAAGTTGCCTGACAACTTCTCATCTTCTAGCATCATATTTTTAACAATTGTAGTGAGGCGATTATAGCATGCTTGTAGTGTTTCGAACTCTGATTTGAGATTCAATAATTGAGAGATAGCTGAGAGTTTAGTGTGTTTCTTGCAACCCTCCCATAAAGGCTCATTAGCATCTTTCAAAAGGTTAATGAACTTTTGTGCATTAGGATTCGGTAGTTGTTCATTGCTTTTGGAATTCTCATCACTATTGAAACCCTAACTGAAGTCCGGTCCAGCAGCATTCATCACCATTTCCCTCAAACCAAAACTTCTTCACCCTTAGAGCATGAAGGTCCTTCATGAGAAAGCCTATTTTTATAAAACTCACCATGTGCGGCCTAGACAATGTAACCACGCTCAAATCCATTTTTTTTAGATGAAAATGTACATCATGTCATCTCAAAAATTTCTTGTTGCAGCATTTAGAACAAGGACATCTTATTTGATTGTCATGCACCACTCTTAGTTGAGAGTAAGTGAAATCTAAGAATTCAATTACCCCATTTTGAAATTCAAATGTAATTTTTCCTTTATCATCGAATCGATGCCACATCCAACTACAATCACTAGCCATGATTACTACATTTCAAAAATATATTGAATGAAAAACTCTAAAATCTAATTGAAAAGGTAGCATGTTAAATGGGCTAAAGTATTGCATAACGAAAACTAATCATTGTAATTTAATGCTTAACATGGATGACAATTGCTACTATTATTTCATCTTGCAATACATATGTGGACAATGGACATATTAAAAAAAAAATTGCTACTATTATTTCATCTTACAATTGCTACTACATTAGACAAGATTCATAAATTGCTACTATATTAGACAAGAGACCTTGTTATTAGTTAATATTTAAAAATTATTTAAAATGCATAATCTTATTAACTCCTTAAGTGTATGGTATACTCAACACACTAGCAAAAGAATATAAAGTTTAGTCAAATATTATTCTTCTAAAAATGATTCTTCTAAAATGCATAATCTTATTAACTCCTTAAGTGTATGGTATACTCAACACACTTTAAATGGAATGAACTAATGTTGTTTCCAACAATCAGAGAGAGGCATTAACAAGAGAACAAGGTAAATATCAGGTTCACAGGGTATTTGAGTGCATTTACTTGTCTCCCCATCATTTGCTGTGTCTTGAAAACAAAGAGAAAGAAAATAACAAAGCTTAATAGAATCAAATAAACAGATCATAATGTAAATAAAACATTTAAAGAAAACAAATAATTCCATCTTATACGTTTAAAAAAATGAGCGATAATTTCTCAAAGCGTTTCTCCGAAAAACAAAATTGTTTCCTAAAATAAAAAAGAAAAAACTAAATCAATCATATTTATACACCATAGTGAAATAATTTCCAAGTGATAGATATCTCAAAATCAACCATGATGTGTCCTCATTTCTAAACCATTACACATAATCAAATCAAACCAAAACTCAAATTGGGACATTTTGTATCTGCAAAAATCCTAAAAAAATGATTAGCAAGAATAGTACTTGCACGATTTAGCTGGTAAGGTTACATAGAATAGCTTTGCCCGTGGAGCAATGGGGCATACTCGACTTTTATACCATTGTCTCACTCTATATGTTCTTTAGTGCAAGTTAACTTTGACATTTAAACTAGCCAATCACCCCAACCCACTGCTATCCAACACAATAAAAATAAAGAAAACAAACAAAATAAAGACAAGCTCACAACATTGTTTAAACCATACATTGCTTTTCTTTTGATAATTATGTGGTCGAGGAAGGCCCTCCTATAGAGGCCTTCTAATGAAAACAGAGTGTGAAACAAATGCTGAGATAGAAAGCCAGAGAATACTTTAATGCTTCAAAATTCCACAGAAGGATTAGAAAAACAATATAGGATTTTGGCCATCACTACCTCGAGGAAGAATGCCTCTTTTTCTGCTGTTGTAAAATCTAGCCTACATAAAGAGCATAGAAACCAAACCAATTAAAAAATATTCCCATTGTACCAATGGCTAAGAATCAATTTCAACCAAACATTGTCAGCAGATAGATTCCCAAGTAAGAAAACTAGAAGAATAATATTTGACCAAACATTATCAACAAATAGAATAAAATGAAAATTTTTATAACAAAACAACAAAAATAAACTAACATTAATTAATTTCCAAAT
>JACGDI010005557.1:2575602-2618999 GCA_014898725.1 Jacaranda copaia
GCTAAATTCAATGTTGATTGTGATTTCAGGCTTTCTTTGGGATATTTGATGGCCATGGAGGAGCTGGAGCTGCCGAATTTGCATCCAAGATTTTAGAGAAGCATGTTATGGACGGAGTATCAAAGAGAAATGGAGAAGGGATTGAAGAGGCTGTGAAAGAAGGATACCTTATCACCGATTCTGAGTTTTTGAAGGAAGATAATCGAGGTGGGACTTGTTGTGTTACAGCACTGATGCACAAGGGAGACCTAGTGGTGTCCAATGCTGGAGATTGTCGTGCCGTTATGTGTCGGGGAGGAGTTGCTGAGGCCCTGACAGTTGATCATAGACCTTCACTGGATGATGAAAGAGAGAGGATTCAGAGTATTGTAAGCACTATTTCATTCTTCTTTGTCAAAAGCAATAGACTTAGTGAAGTTGTTTGTTTATCGTTGCTGATGGGGTATTGAAATTTCTTTATAGGGTGGTTATGTGGATTGTTGCCGTGGTGTTTGGAGAGTAAATGGATCTCTTGCCGTGACAAGATCAATTGGAGATTCTCATCTTAAAGACTGGGTGATAGCTGAGCCGGCAACTAGAGTATTCAAGATTAGGCCGGAGTGTGAGTTTTTAATCATGGCCTCTGATGGCCTGTGGGATAAGGTAATTTGTTGGATCCTTGAAACTTTTCTATTCCATATTTTATATTTGATCAACAAATCGGATGCTAAAATGTTATTTTACCCATTGCAGGTTAGTAATCAAGAAGCAGTAGATGTAGTTCGACCATTATTGGTTGGTGTGGACAAGCCGGAAGTATTCTCTGCTTGCAAGAATCTTGTTGATTTGTCTCTAACAAGAGGATCCACCGATGATACAAGTGTTATTGTCATTCAATTAACTCAGTTCCTTCAGTGAATGCCATGGGAAGTCTCTTGCTCCAATTTTTGACCTTCAAATTACACAATCCCATTTTGTTTTGGGTAATTTCTGTACATACCCAATTGTGACGTCCGGTAACTTGGGACCTATATTGGTGAGAAGGTTTTTGGTTGGCTTTTTCTTGTATACATGTTGGCCGTTTCACCTGCCGGAAGAGGAGGGATTTTGCCAGCAGCAAGAAAAGAATTACAGACAGAGCCCGTGTTAGTTTTTGTACAATTTTTCATGTTATCATTGATTGTTATAGCTAACTTAAGTGATCAACGGTAGAGTTGTAATTTTCAAGATTTTATGGTTAAAGAGCTCTTCTATAAGATTTTTATTTGTCTTCATTCTGTGGTTGGTTTTTCCTCTGATCAAAATTTTCATGTGCAAAATATCCATCCGTTTCATATTGATGGACAAGTCTGACCATATATGAACCAGCCCCAAATTGAATACGTGTTTACAGGGGAACATTCTTCTCTTTGGGATAGGTTTCGCTATGGTCAGGTATGGCTGCTGGTTTAAGTCGTTCTTTAGTGTGAAGGCATGTTTCGAGCTTAAATGAACAATTTGAGCAACGGTGGGGAAATTGCCGTGTTTCTTTATTAACTAACAAGTTTTTTGCATGATTAGATAGTGGACAAGTTTTGATAAGAAAAATTCTTGACTTATTTTCAATCTAGAACCACATTTGACAAATTAAATAAATACATAATGCAATTGTTTTATAGCCATAAATAAGAGAAAGACAGACATTTTTCTTTCTTTTTGTCTTTCATAGGTCTAGGTATTTATAATACGAGTGTAGTTGAATTGAATAGAATCAATTTGGAGAAAAATTTTGAATTCTCTAATATTTGAATTTGAATTTAGATTTAAAAAAGCTAAACTCGTAGAGCACCAATTTAAAATAAAAAAATAATAATACATATATTTTTATTAATAAAATTATTTTTATAAAAAAAATATTCAATATTGTATCAATGTATTATATATTGATGAAAAGAAATATGGGATTGTACAACCTTAGGGCTTAGATAATGTCAGTACCATGCGTAAGCGCTTCAAATCCACAGAAAGTGGGCTATGACTCACAAAAAAAAACAATATGTTAGACAATTTGTTGGTCAATCCTGTTTGCATGGATTGGAGCACAACTGCACAACCCCACCGATTCTCATATGACAAAGACAAAGTCCAGTGACAACGTCTAATGGTCATTTCGCCTTCGGAGTTCGGACTACATATTTCTTCCTCTCTGTGTGCAGATCAGAAAACAGATACTAAGCTTTGATTGCTACATAGTTATACATAGTAGTGCTTCGAAGGTTGTTGGCTGCAATTATTTCAAATATCTTATAAAGTATCGTGAAATTTATATGTAATAACTTCTTTTTGAGAATGAATTCTTAAATGTTTAGATTGAATAAGGTGATTCATTTTGTAAAGCATTATATACTTTATGACATATTATAAGTTCACAAGCATGTGTTCTCTATTAGTTTAAAAAGTTCAAATTTAGGAGTATGCAACAAATATACCTGTATTTCTTTTTTATGCTTGGAAATATGACTTTATTCTCTAAATCTTTTTTCCCCTTAAAAGTCTCATCTCAATTAAAAGTAATGATGTGATATAGTTAATTTTTATCCCACTTTTTTAAACATAATAATACAAAAAAAAACAAATTTTGAAAATTTTCAATTCTCACATAAAATTCCAAATTGGGTTAAATGAGAACCTTTAAATTGGAAGAGAAAATTGCGTAAAGGATTAAACAAGTATAAGCATGCCCATCGCCGAGATGTTCAATTCTCACAAGAATAAATTAGGACATATTATAGATGATATGGGTATAGCCTACAAGCCCAACAAGAACATTGGTTGTGTAACAAGCTCAAACAAACCAAGTCCTAGGCCTGAGCTGGTTCGCCTACATTGAAGTTTTTAGAGCAACAGATCGACCTTTAGCGTCAAATCCTCCCAACCAGACGAGGTCAGAACGCGCAGACTATAAGGAGGTCGCTTGGCCATAGGAGCATTAATGGCAATGTCTATCACCCATCTCGTCCGTATTAAATGTAATCGAACCACCTTTATGTCCACATTTAATGGCCCTAATGGTGAATCACCTCCACATTAATGGTAGTAAAGCACTCCTTATTGTCGGTTAGTCACAAACATGATGCTAAGTTAGGTTGAAAAGACCTAAATTGCCCCTACCCAAGGAAGAGAAGATCTAACCTATGTCAAGGTGAAGATTTTCTTTTCCACTTCTTACTAAGAACTATAAATACCCTCATCTAAGAGATGAAGGTATGCTCTCAAGAGATTCTAAGTTGTTACTTTGCTAAATTATCCTCAGGTTGAATACTAACTTAAACATTAGAGGATCTTAGCCGAGGACCCTCTCGGGTAGCTTAATGTTTGTTCACTGGTTGTAGAATTCGACCTGCACCTCATATCCTCAATCTATCTTTCTGATCAATCTGAGCTACTAGGTAGAAATCAAGGAACCATTTTTACCAAAATAGACTTCATCATTTGGTGTCATATATGGGACATTGAATCTACAATTGAAAAATAGTGAACAATAGGCGAACTACTTTCGAGATATAGAGTGACCATATGTTACCACCACTACCCCCACCACCACCGCAACCTCAACCAGAACAACAAGCTGAGGGTTTGAGCTCGCAGTCAGAGTAGTTGATCACTTCGACCATCCCTTATCTCATGCAAATGATTAGTGAACAAATATCAGCACAGCTCTAAACACAATTTGTGCCACCTTGCATAGGTACAATAACCAACCTGTGGTTGCAATTAGTGCCATGTTGCACCCCTCCTACCAGGAAGAAAGACACCCATGCAAGATAAAATAATGAATGAAGTGCATCATAGTTCAAACAAACATGATGTTAGCCCTGGTCATTTCCTGTGAGACGAAAATTGCTATCAACTTTGAGAGGAAGTAGCATATTCAGTCAAACACTTTTTCCTACCCAATCAAGCCCAATCGCACAAGAAGGTTGAGCACAACAGACCTCAGCCAAGTAAAGACCTGTCTCAAGTAGATCGAGATGAATGAGAAGAGGTGTCATATCAAGTCCAACATCTGAACAGGCAATTAGAAGAAATATCAAGAAAAATTACTAAAAGAATCTAACTTGACAACTCCCTTAGGCTCTAGAGAGAAAGGGAATCTCCATTTATTCAAGAGATAATGAAGAACTCATAGCAATTGATGCAAAAATCTCGATCAGATTGCTTAGGTATGATGGAATAATTTACTGCAATGAGCACTTATTATAGTTCAAGCACATGATGTAGTTCCATGGCCATAATAACCATATCCATGCCAAAATATTGGTCAGCACTTTCTAGGGAGTAGTGCTTGAATGATTTGGTAAGTTAGAACTTGTATCTGTTTTCTCCTATGACCAGCTCTACGACAAATTCCTTTACTAACTTGCAAGTATAAGGAAAATAAAGCTCCCAATGCTCACCTTCACATAGTAAAATAGCATGAAGCAGACTTTCTTTAGGATTTCTTTGCCAGGTTCAATATCAAGGTGTTAAACATTGATAGCCCTAGGATTGAATTTTCGATCGATATGTTATTTATTGGACGAGACACAAAGAATGTTCCAACACCTTAGTTAGAGAGAGACCACGAACAATGAAAGAACTCTTTGACTTTGTAGAGAGGTACATGACTCAGGAAGATATTAATAAGTGAAGTATGAAAGTGGAAAGAATGACAAGAAGAAAGGAAAAGAAAAAGATGATAGGCATCAGAAAGACGGCCACTAATCCCCTATCAATAGGTTTCACAATTATGCTCCACTAAATACCCCCAAAAAGAGGTTCTATTTGCAATTCAAAATTACAACCTCCTCAAAAGACCAAGAAAACTCAATGAAACACTAGCCATGAAAAATTCCAAGAAATATTGCCACTTTCACGGGTAGAAAAGAGGATCGCTTTAACCTTTTAGATGAGATTGAATGACTCATTTGTCCAGGCTGCTTGAAAAAATATGTGGATGAGAAAGCTAACCAGGCAATGGCCCAACCCGACTTGACTCCCCGTATAAATGGTTGGTCGGCCTAAGAAAAGATTATAAAGGAAAAAGAAAGGTCGAAGAAGAACGCCCCCTATTAAGTGGCGTGATTGATACCATTGTAGGAGGACCAATTAAAGGGGACTCCAAATAAGCAAGAAGACAAACATAGTGACAACTCAAATTAGTCAAGTTAATGCTGACCAAGATGATTTTTCAGCTTTTCACTAATGTTGACCCTATCTCTTTTTTAGATTTGACCTCTTTCACCTAGGAGGTCAAGGAGCAAAGAGCAAATTAGATTGCCTGCTTTGTGGTAACATTAGAAAGAGTAAAGTTAGGAAAGCTAAAATTTAAACTAGTTTATATCCCTTTGGTTGGATTTGGTGGATCAAAAATCATACTAGTGGGATCTATCGACTTGTCCACAACATTTAGAGAAGCGCTTAAGAGACGCACACTCATGGTTAACTACTTGGTCATTAATGCACCATTCACTTATAATGCCATAATTAGCAGACCAACACTCAATGATTTCAAGGCAATAGTTTCAACCTATCATATAAAGGTCAAATTCGCAACAGTAGCTGGTATCGGAGAATTATTCTGTAATGTAAAGGAAGCATGGTGTTGCTACACAATTTTTGGTTGAAGCAAGTGAGCAAAAAGCCCAAACAAAATTGAAACCCTTGGGGAATATCCCAATAATGAAACTTAAGGAGGGATAGGCAAACAAAAAGAAAAAAAGAGAACAAACCAGGGTCAAGCCAGTTGAGGAATTCAAAACAATAGAACTGGAACTTGGGAATTGAGATAGACAATAAGGATATGGACTAACATAGAGCATGTTGGTCAATTTTCCTAGAATGAAAATTGATGTCTTCACGTGGAAACCAACCAACCTCCAAGGAATTGAGCCCTAAGTCATTGTCCACCACCTTAACGTGGATTTATCTTTCAAACTAGTCAAACAAAAAACTAAGACATTTAATATTGAAAGGTGCCAGATCATCAAGAAAGGGGTCAACAAACTTCTAGATGTAAGCTATATTATAGAATTTCAATATCTTAGTTGGTTGTGTAATGTAGTTTTTGTTCCTAAAAATAAGGGTAAATGAAAAAGGTGTAATTATTTCATTGATTTGAATAAAACATGCCCTAAAGACATTTACCTACTGCTTCGAATAGATTTATTAGTTGATTTAATAGCAGGTTGTGACCTCTTGAGCATGATGGATGCTTTCCAAGGATATTACCAAATCTTCATGGTTCCTGAGGATATGGATAAAACCACCTATGTGGTCCCAAATGGTGTATATTTTCTATTTATGCCAGAGCAACTTACCAAAAATTGGTAAACTTCATGTTGAAGAACGAAATTGGTCGATCCATGGAGGTTTATGTGGATGATATGATCATTAAGACAAAAAATAAAGTAAACCATTTATCTGACCTCAACCACGCATTTTCAATATTAAAAGCATTTAACATGAAGTTTAATCCCAAAAAATGTGTATTCAGTGTACGAGGTGGAAAGTTCATAGGCTACAAGGTTGGTCAGAGAGGCATTGAAGCTAATCCACAAAAGATACAAGCAATTCAGGACATTCCATCACCAAAGATAGTAAGAGATGTCTAGAGACTGGTCGAAAGGATCATTCCTATAGGGCAATCTATTGCTTGATTGGCAAATAAAAGCTTACCATTTTTCAAGTTCTTTAGAAATGCAAGGAAGTTTTAGTGGACAAAAGAATATGACTAGGCCCTAGTCAACCTAAAGCAATATTCGACCATCTTACCACTACTCACTAAACATGTGGTCAGATAGGTCTTGTACCTATACTTAGCAGTTTCTACAATAGCTACTAATTTGGCCTTTATATCCACTTGGTAAGGTATGCACAAACCAATATATTATACCAACAAAGCCTTCCAAGGCCCCGAGTACTACTATTTAGAAATTAAAAAATTTGCCTTCGCTTTGATCACATTTACAAGAAAGTGAAGTCCTTATTTCTTGTCATACGCCATTATTATTCAAACAAACTAGCCCTTGAAGTAGGTGCTATCCAAGCCAAACACGTTTGGAAGATTGATCAAATGAGCCATTGAGTTAAGTGAGTTAAGAGAGTTTGATGTCAAGTTTCAACCTTGCATAGCTATTAAAAACCAGGTGTTGCCAAATTTTGCTACAAAACATGTCGACCTCCCCACAATGGTCAAACATGAATAGTTAATTTGTCCTTGCACATCAATAGATCGGCCACATCCTTCAGGGGTAGAGTAGGAATTTCTTTTTACTTTCCTCAAGCGAAAGAGTATGGCTTCGTCATCAAACTCAACTACCTAGTCACAAATAATGAAGTAGAGTACGAAACCTTTATTGCTTGTATAAAGATGGCCCTAGATAGAGGGGTTGAAATTTGAGCAACCAACACAAACTTGCAGTTAGTTACATAACAATTTGGAAGGAACTTTGAAGCAAAGGAAACAACTATGAACACCTACACAACAGAGGTCAGGAGGTTGAATGACAGCTCAAGAAATTCATGCTAAGCTAGGTCCTTAGGTTGGAAAATGACAGAGTAGATGTACTGTCTAAATTCACCAGCTCGACCACAGATACCAGGGAAAGAATCATAACCTTTTTAGTCTCAAATAAGCCTACCATAACCAACCTCCAACAAAGCTAGGTTTTAGGTATTGAGGAGATAAGCCCCAACTGGTAGGATGAAATAAAATCCTATCTAAAAGAAGGAAAATTTCCATAAGACAAAGTAGAAGCTTGAAGATTAAGGGAACGAACAGCCAAATTTAACTTCAACGAGTTTGGTCAGTTGTACAAAAGATCCATCTCTAGTCCCCAATTGAGATATTTGACATCATAACAAGGACAAGAGGTCTTACAGGAGATCTGTACCGGTATTATGGAAACCATTTAAGGGGATGGGTCATTAGACATGGCTACTTTTGGCAAACTTTACTCAAAGACACAGTCGACTTTGCCCGAAAATGTCCATCTTGCCAAGTACACACCAACTAGTTGCAACCCTTGTCCCTATCCAACTCACTTGGCTTTTCTACTAGTGGGGTGGTTGACATTGTGGGATCTTTCCCAAAAGTCATGGGCCAAAGAAAATACACACTGGTTGCATTAGAATATTTCACTAAGTGGGTCGAGGTAGAAGCTGTACCAAAGATAATAGATGCAGCGATAAGGAGTTTTTTATGAAAAAACATCATTTATCACTTTGGTTTGCCAAAAGTGCTCATATTCAACAACATACAATTTCAAAGTGAGAGAATGAGAGACTAGTGTGAAAGCTTAGGAATCAAACAACACTTCACCTCAATAGGAAATCCACAAACGAATGGTCAGACTGAGATCACCAATAGAACAATCTTAGATCATATCAAAACTCACTTGGAAAGATCTAAGGAAAGCTAAGTGGATGACCTCCTAGGCATCCTTTAGGCCTATAGAACTATCCTAAGAGCAGCCATGTGACAAAGCCCTTATCTATGGCTCAGAAACAGTAATCCCAACACATAACTTGGGCAATTCATTATAACTCAATCCTAATTGAAGCAGAAAGACAATTCAACATTGAGACAATCAACGAGCTATGACAATAAACATTCACAAAAATGCAAAGGTACAGGTCAATCAGGGCCAAACACTATAATAAAAAGTGTTAGGTCAAGATATTTTAAAATTGGCAATCTTGTCCTCAAAATGGTCAAAGTCTCCAAAAATGTTAGTAAACTCAACCCAAAGTGGGAAGGCCCTTACTTGGTAGTGAAAGTGGTAAAGCACAACTCTTATTGACTAGCCGATATGAGTGAAAATGAGCTCCCCCAACCATAGAATGTGACAAACTTGAAAAGGTTTTATGTGTGAATTAAGGTTCCATAACTCATTAGGTCCTACCAAGTCGCTCGTGATCTAGTCATTTTTTAGGAAAAATGCGGAGTTGTAACTCTCCATTGTACAATAAGAACAAACTTTCTTAACCCATATAATTTTGCCAACCTCGTAGTCATATTATAAAGTTGGTTTCCGACCAATTATTCAAGAAAGTTTAAAGTTGACCTCATAGTCGCATAATAAAGTTGGTTTTTGATCAATTATTCAAGAAATTTAAAGTCAACCCCACAGTTAGATTATCAACTTGGTCTCTAACCAAGTATTAACCATGAAACTCGACCTATTATTAAAAAAAATTTGAATCGACCTCGCAATTGAGCTAAAATGACATGACATGCACATAATATAATCAATAAAAATATTCAAAGTTGACAAAAAACATATGTGAGAATTAACATTAAAACTTTTGAAACATCCAACATATGTCCAAAAATAAAAGTGAAAATAATTCAAATGCCCATCTGTGCTTTATATCATTCAAAAACAATTACAAAGCAGAAGAGCTCTTCAGCTCATGCCGACACTTTCTTCTCAACTCCCTTGTGCAACAACTTTTGGGGCAACCTCGTCAATAGCTTTATTGAGTTCATCTGTAGTATTGACACCAATATCCAAATGAGGGCATTGACCTCTTGCTTCGGTCTAGAAGTGGGTGCCCTCGTAGGGTGAGAGGGGCCAGCCTAATCTATTAAGAAAGGATGTTCAATAGTAGGGAAAAATTGCGCCACATTCACCTCATTATTTTTTATCTCTAAGGTAAAGTCACTGATGAACGAAAATTTCTTCCCCACTTTAACAATTTTGGGATGCGGTGAGGGGAGGAGTAATGAGGAGCACCTATTCAGCTTTAGTAGCTTGAGATGCTGCCTCCCGATGAGCCATTGTGGCTTCGTAGCATTCTTGAACTTTTTGTTGCTTTTGCATCATTATTTTCCAAGCTTGATTCATGATGGACTGACTCGCAATAACATATACTATCCTGATAAGAGACTTTAAGCGCAACTTATATTAGTAAGAGATCAAACAGGTTAGTTCTACCTAAAAGAGCATTAGCGTGCAACCTTAGCGGGGCAGTCGACAGTTCCACCAAAACCAAATTCCTCTCTCTAGCAAAATCATATGCATCCACTTCTCCAAACTCGAGCAAGATCTCGAATAAAAGTATTATTCCAAGTTGGGTTCTCATTATTATTCATCTCAATAATACCCATCCACCATTCCTTGAGAATATTAAAATCAAACCCACGCGAGGCTCAAACATAAAAATACCTCTTCTTTTAGGTTTGGCCATAGGAAGAAGAAGAGGTCACAAAAATCTTCCTTCAAGGTTAAGTTATAAGGTAATAAAACCTTGACTCCCTGACTTCGAGACATCGAGAGATTAAAGAGATTACTAAAGTTAGCCCAAGAAATGGGCAATCATGAATCAACATTAAAACAACAAAACTATATAGAAGGGAAAAAAATTGGGCAACAGTTGAGTTATACAGATGTGGAGACTTCTCAACAAGTCAACCATAGGCTGAGTAAGAGGAAGCCTGATAGGTGTCGAATCCAAAAAAAAATAAATTTCTACTCTAAATATATGATTTGTAATCAATGGTGAGTAGGGCCGTATTCCACAGGGACTGTTAACTTTTATTTCTTTCAAGTTCACTAAATAAAATAAAATAGAAAGGGGGATTTTTATGAAAACAAAACCTAGATCTTAAAAGTAAAATAAATCACAAATAAAATAATAAATCAATAAGAATGAAATCTAACCTAAGGTAAAATCTCAGTTTGGTTCACAGATTTGATCATTATTGCAAAGATAAATTCCTATATTTTTTTTGAATAAACTGGTTATAGTTATGGATGTTCTAATAACCAATCTCTCCTTACTATTTCAATAACTAAGAGAAGCTTGTTAGTTATTTTCCTTGCCAATAAACAACTCTAAAGAGGCATTTCTATGATTTAATTTATCAACAACATTAAAAACTAAAGAGACCTAGCCCTGACCAACAAATGCACACAAACGGGTTCATTTAGACTAGATTATTTATTCATATAACATAAATCATGCATATCGCCACACATAACTATGTTATTTGCCACAAGTATTAGAACAATTAAACAATTACGGATTTAATATTTTAATTGATAGAACAATTATCTTAAACTATTAAATTTGGGCCCTAAATTTAATAAACTTGAATAATCGTAATAAAAATAGAAGATAAATAAATACTCAAGAAATAAGAGTGTGAATAAAACTATTTAGATCTCACAAATACTAAAGAATCCAAAGTTCAATAATTCCTTAAGCTAAAAGAAGAGTTTAGCAACTCATGTTTGAGAGCAAAACGCATGAAAAATAAAATATGCTGAATGAAAGAATGAAAAGCCTCATTATGAAAGATACCAAGTTTCCTATAAATAGCCTACTACTCCTAATGTAACTGAAAAACTAATAAGAGTTCTACTAGAATAGGAAAATTTAAATTCTCCTAATTTAAAGAAATAGAAATTAAAATATTCTATACATATACAATTGCCAAAATAGGTTGAATGCTTCCTAATAAAATTTGCATAAAGTCTTGGGAAGTAAGACATGTCGGCACTCAAATTATCCTTTCTTCCATTCTTCATCTCCTCAAGAATGCGATTGTTGCTCCAAGCATGTCAAATGCTTGATTTTCAACTGCATTAAGCTCGAATCTTTAATTTACTTCACAAAATATAAAATGAAAGTTAAAACCCAACACTTGAGCATTTTTGCTATTAATCATAAGGGGAAATTATACTAATTAAAAGACAAAAATACAACTTAACAAAGCCTAAGCCCACACTTTTACGTATCCTTAAAAAAAATTAGACATATTTTAGGTGGTTTATGTATCTCATTCCTCCCCTTAGGCTTGATTAGTTCAGATGCCTCAAGAACATAATATTTTACCCTGATTGACCTCAAATCATTTAAGGTTGGCTCAAACATGATCTCATTGTAATGGGCAATTGTAAATAGCCTACCCCTCAATCGAAAAGGCTGGTTGGCATCCCTAGATGGCCCTGCCTCGTCGACTACAAGCGCAAAGGGCTAGCCTCATCCACATTTGGACTAAAAGACGTAACCCCCTTACAAACTCTACCTCCTTTCCCACAACATCCACTCCCTCAGGCCCACTAGAAGAGCTCGACCCATTACTTGATGACTCATTTGAACTATCGCCTTACTAGTTGAAGCATTCAACAACTGAGTCACCTCAGAGTTAATACTCTCAACTTTACCCTCTTTAACTGGCCCAGCTATTTATATGAACTAAAATAGGTGAATGGAAAGTGGAACTAATAGACCAAGAAAAAAGAAGAAAGGGACTTACGCAAGATAAATGCAGAATGTTAAAACTCGATTGAAATTGTCTAGAGCTCAACCTCTCAACAATGCAGTGATGGTAGAAAATGGGCAATAAAAATGACTATTTATAGGCCAAGCTCAGTATGTCAACCGGTTAAATTGATCATTCATTGGCTAATTAATGCATAACCACCGATCATCAGCACATAAACGTGGGTGTAAATGCCCAAAAATGGTTCCCACCTCAAAAACTTTTGTCGAGATTCAAAATGCTTCATGCTTTTGAAATCCTAGTTGATAGCCTTAAAATTCGAAACATTAAAACACACTACTTCTTTACTTCGACCTACACAAGGTTAACCAGACTGTAGAGTGGGGGGGACTCATGATATGGATATAGCCCACAAGCCCAACAAAAACATTGGCCGAGTATTAAGCTCAAACAAACTAAGTCTTAGGCCCAAGTAGGTTCACATGTGTCGAAGTTTTTGGAGTAATAGATCAACCTTTGGGGTCAAATCCTCCTGACCAGATGATGTTGGAATGCGTAGACTGTAAGGATGCCGTAGGAGCATTAATGGCAATATCTGCCACTGATCGCATCTGCATTAAATGCAATTGAACCACCCTCCTGCCTCATTTAATAGCCCTGGCGGCACATCACCTCTACATTAATGGCAGTAAGGGCGCTCCTTATTGTCGGCCGATCACAAACACGATGCTAAGCTAGGTCTAAAAGACCTAAATTGGTCATACTTTAGGAAGAGAAGATCTAACCCATGTGAGGGCGAAGAATGTCTTTTCCATTTCTTGCCAAGCGTTATAAATACATTCCTCTTAGAGACAAAGGTACGTTCTCAAGAGATTCTAAGCTGTTACTCTGCCACATTATCCTCAGATTGAATACTGACTATCATCGGAGGGTCTTATCCGGGGACCTCTCGGCTAGCCTAATGTTTGTTCACTAGTTGTAGGATTTGACCCGTACCTCATATTCTTAATCCACCTTTTTGGTTAATCTTAGCCACCAGTCTAAATCAAGGACCCAATCTTACCAAATAAACTTCATTAATGGTAAAAAAAACTAATACTATGTTTTGAGTTTGAATTGTGATGAAGGATAGAAGTGCAAAATGTAAGATATTATATAACATTCAAACTAAGGAAAATTAATTAAATAAATAAATTGATATATTTTAAACGTCTTAATGATACATTAGTCAAGACACCAATAGAAACAAATTCAATAAGCTCAATTTATCAAATCCAACCACTATAAATATTAGTACTTACAACTAAAAAAGACATTTAGAGGGTGCTCGGGTAAACTTATAAACTTCTTATAACATCTTATAAGATGCTAAAATGTGTTCGGCAATTTTTTCTTTTTTAGTTTATAAGATTTTAAAATAAGATGTTAGGATTTTGTAAATTCTTTTGGAAAAAATAGTAGATCTTAACTTGTTTTTATGATTTCAATAAGTTTCTTTAATTTTAAATATTTTAATTACAAAATTATCATTATCAACATCTTATAAGCACCAAAATACTTTAATAACTTAATTAATAAATAAGATCTATCGTTTTATAAGTTCTAAAAATATTTTATAAAATATAAGAGCCTATAAGATATATTAAATAAGTTTAGTCAAACATCTTTTTAATCAATTCATTTTTCAATAGAGCAAATTCTCTGAGCGTTCTTTTAAGTCAAAAACCTATTTTAAATATTTAGTTGCAAACTTTTGAAGAGACTCTCGATCACAAATCTCATCCACATCATATGTATATATATATATATATATATCATTGTGGAGGAAAAAACCATGATCGAAACTCCCAAGTGTTCCATGCTTCAATGGGCAGTCTCAGGGCTCCAGCACAAATAGTTAAGTTATTTCTACACCCAACAAACGTAGCCGTAATTGGGTGACACTGTGGCAAACCATTAATCCAATAATCTAAGACGCATTTATCATTGGTTTTGGTCCACCTCTACGAATCATTTGTATGCTTAAAAGGAGTTTATTTCCCTTACATTAAATTATGGTAATGCATGCCCTCAACTTTATGTCCAAATCGACTTTATGAGTTCATGTGAAAACGCACATAAAACAACCATCAACTTATTCAACATATACACCAATAGATTGCAACTTGAATGCTCGGTACATGTTCTGAATGTGTGTATATGTATATATATTGGATAATACTATTTGAAAATAACTTGCTATAAATTTTGAAATTATTTTATTGTTTATATAGTCAGACGTTGCGTTTAATTTTATTTTAGAGTTTTTTAAATGAAATGTTTTGGGGAAATATATTTTTATAGTGGGTGTGAAAAGTGTATGAAGAATGAAATTAAGTTTGATTGTATTTTGGACCACTTCATCTCTTGGAATCATGAATAATTTTCATTGTTAGAGTAATTACTCTCTTACATCGGAAAGGCTACAAAAATGAAAGTTCTTTTGGCTTCTATTAAAGTAAATTTCAATAAACTCTTCCCACATGGAAGCCCAAAAGTGCAATAGAAGGGACTATTGGAATTGATATATATGTATTTTTTCATATAAAATTCTTGTATGATTAATGATGTCACATTAGTTTTTGTTATTACCTGTTATCTTTAATATTATTAATACGAATAACTGTTGGAAGATATGAATATACCTTACATTGATGTATTGATTTGAAATTATTAGAATTTTTAAACAATACTTTCAAGGAAAAAGAGATATATTATGAAAGAAATATTTATTTTATTTTGACACATGGAAATTCATTATTAAAAAAGGAAATTAAACATAACCTTAGTTTAGAAGTATTTGTGTAAAAAGAAATTGGTTCTTTATTTACACGCGCACATGCATACGCTCCCATATAATTAGAATTTATAAAAAAGTAATAAAGTACTAATAATGTATTTTGGGATGGTAGTGCCATTTCTTGATTTAGAATATGTAACAAATTAAATCAATATAAGAAATAATTTCTAATTTATCACAAAGGGTTTCTTTAGTTGGACAGTTAGCATCACTTGCCAGTGCTTCTAGGCAGCATCTTACCCAAAATGTAGCCATTGACCTAACTTCAAAAATTTTCAAAACTAACGAAAATTGAAAATTGGACCCACAAAAAGGCATTGCAAGCCAGAACCTTTTGCTCTCATGCGAACCAGCTTAAGTGCGGCACATCGCACCACTGTACATTAATACTTTTTTTTTCTACATTCACCACTGTACATTAATACATTTCGATCCGTTTTTTATTTTCCAGAGATACCTATTTTTATGGCAAATCTCTACGGGAGGCCTTGGCAAAGCCAACTCTTCTAACAACCATTTCAAATATCTTTTAGTTGATAATTCACACTACATAATTTTCTTTCTTTTTTTTGGGTTTTCATGTTACATAATTAGTTGACAAGTGAAGCCATTGCGATCTTTATAATTTGGATAGTGATTAAGGATTAAATTATTTGTAAATAAAATATACGATTGCGTGCAGAGGAATTAATTTTTATTGGGATTTGGAGACACTTTGTATAATCTATTGAATATAAATTCAAAATTCGTTTATGTAAATATAAAATGTTCAAACCAAATCTGATTTTTTAAATATTTTATATTTTCAAAGATTTTCTACACGATGATCTTAAATATAGTTTTGATTTGTTACAAGAAGAAAGATAGTATAGTTCCAAATTTAGTATGAGATTATATGCTAATTTAAATTTATTATTTGATTGGTTGCTAAAAATTCATTTCAATCTAATTTATTTATTGCTATTATTGAATTTATTATCTCCAATTAGTTGATGTTAAATATCTATCATGTAGGAAAATATTACTACTTAATTTTAATAGTATTCATTTAAAAATCTTTTTTCATATCACTCATGACATATATCGTAGTTCAAATGTTGATTTTAAATGCGTATCTTATTTTTCATAATTTCACACCAGTAATAAATATATAAAGTACAAAAAAAATATAACTACTTAAACATAATCATATTTGCTCATTAATTATTTTCGTGTACTCATGACATTTATTCTAATTATGACATAATTTTGCTATTTATATATATTATTTAAAGGAGTATAATTACTGATTCTCTAACTATTTTTTTATGGACTCAGATGATTTATTCAAAAAAAAAAGAAAGGAAAGCTTACCATCTAACTATCCATCATTCTATTTTCTCTTTTTAAAATTTCACATTGTAAATTGATATCAATGTATAGCAAAATATAATTATTAAATTTGATGGCATATGTTTCCAAATTTATTTTTCTTATTATGGAACATTCATTTTAAGTGCATATCTCATTTTACACAATAAAATTATGAAAATCCAAGAGAAAAAAAAAACTCTCCCTTGACTTTCTCATTGGAAAAATAAATTATTTTCATGTCATAGAAAGTTATAAACTCAATTTACCCATGTAAAAATTCAAGCAGGCTTAAAAATATACACAAGGAGTCTTGGTTTAGATTCAGAACCCATTTAATCTCCTACTCCTTATTACATAATATTCTCCATAAATTAATTTCCAACTCTACCAGTAACAAATCACAAGCCACCGGACCTAACTGCAGGCGCACCAACCGCAGAGGATTGGCCTTCCCCCACTACATAGTCGCACCCCCTCTTCTGTCACAAGTGCGCGCTCCTCGTTCCTTTTCTTTCTACTGGGTGTCTCAGATCTCTCGCTTATAATTTGCGAGCAAAATTCCATTTTCGCTGTCCCATGTATATATATTTATACAATTACACTTCTTCCTCAGTTTCTCCCTTTAGAACTTAGAAGAAACCCCCTCCTTTCGCTCTCTCTCTCTCTCTCTCTCTCTCTCTATTATTTCTCTTTGGTTCTCGCAGGGTTCGAGGGTCTGTCTTTGCTGCTCCAGATCTCGGAAGTATCCGCTGATACGCCGTCGTTCTTGTCTCTTGATTACCGATCTCTTTCCAGATCCGGAGCTTTGATCTTGAAGCTTTTATTCGGCTCCCATCATGGCGGCCGCCAGCGCACCGATCACCATGAAAGAAGCTCTCACGGTAACCTCAATCTCCGCTCTAGCTTTATCGCGATTTATTGTGATTATTTTTAACTTAATTTCTCTTATATTCAACTACGTGGCTGCTCATTTGAATACTTTTGTCCGAATTTGGTCGAATTATTGCTTGATTTGATTTCTCGGTAGAGCAGCTAGTGGCAGGAAATTGTTTATTTCGTGTTTCGATTGTTTTCTATTTCATATAATTTCAGATCTGTTAATTTTGTTTCAAGGTTATCATAGTTTTACTTTGTGGTTAGTGGAATTGAACTCTGACTGTATTTGATGTGATGATTGCAGTTGACTAGCATAGGGATCAATCCGCAGTTCATTACTTTTACGAATGTGACCATGGAATCGGATAAGTACATTTGTGTTCGAGAAACAGCGCCTCAAAATAGTGTGGTGATTATTGACATGAACATGCCAATGCAGCCGCTGAGGCGGCCTATTACTGCAGATTCTGCGCTTATGAATCCAAATTCTAGAATTTTGGCACTAAAAGGTGAATGAATTCTACTGGCCAATTCTAATTGATTAATTGCTTACAATTGTATTGGGGTGTTCATTAACTATACCACCATGTGAAATTTGTCTTGCATTTTAACAATTTTAAGTAATTTATATAATGGTTCTGCAATTATTCTGTTTAGCCAAGCAGGTTCACGTAATATAGTTTGTCTGACTGGAGAGCTTTTGGATGTGAGCTACTACAAAAAATATCATTTCTGTCTGTTTCAGGTTTTGCATGGAAATAACTTGGAATCTTGTGGAAAATGAAAGATAGAATGTGGATTAGGAGAAGTATATTGGAACTAGAGCTAGTGAAAATTAGGACAATGCCTGCAGCTGTAAGAAAGCAGGACAATCTTAGAAAGAATTTGATAATAATGTCTCCTTCCTAGTTATGCCTAAGTTTACGGTGAATTGTATTATGCAGAGAAATCTCTCCCTTATGTCTAATAAAATCATTGGCATGAGAAATGTTGGTGGTAATTAGGACAAGCCCCGACTATTGTTGAAAAGGGAAGTAGGGAATCTAAGTAGGTATTCTGCTCTCAGGAAGGATATGACAGTGATGGCTTAAAGTACATTATTATTTTTGGGGAAAAATCTTGCTTTTCCCTAATAAGGTTATTTGTGTGACTGTGTGAGTAATTTCAGAAGTCACATAAGCATTTGTCTGAAACATATTTGGGGTTTTACATCACATCAGCACTCAGTTACGAACATTGCTGGCCAAGGGCCAGAAATTATATGTGTTCAAGAGTTGCATTAATGGGGGAGAGAGTTATTGATTATAATTGATTGTGATTACTTTAACCTTGATCCTAATACTGAAAATATTAGTTTTGTTGATGAAGCTCAACTTCCCGGAACCACTCAGGATCATTTGCAAATATTTAACATCGAGGCGAAAGCAAAGATTAAATCGCATCAGATGCCTGAGCAGGCAAGTTCATATTACCTTTAAACACATAGTGCTTCGAGTAGTAGCACATGATTTGACACACTTTTGATAATGGCTACAATTTGTAAAGCTTTAGACATTTTGCTCTTTGACAGGTAGTATTTTGGAAGTGGATTAGCCCTAAGGTGTTGGGTTTAGTCACACAATCCTCAGTTTATCACTGGTCAATTGAAGGTTAGATGTCATTCTTTGGGCTTTTCAGCTCTCATTACATGGATTCACTTTTGTCCTTTTTCTTTTCTTCCCTTTCTTTCTTCTTGAAGTTTTTTCCATTGTACTCTGATTAGGTGATTCTGAACCTGTAAAGATGTTTGATAGAACTGCCAATTTGGCCAACAACCAAATAATCAATTATAAATGTGATCCTTCTGAAAAGTGGTTGGTTTTAATTGGGATTGCTCCTGGTTCACCCGAGGTGCGTGATTACTGACTTTTCTTTGTTCAACTTAAATTGTTAGATATTGGTTGAATTTCATATAAAATTGACCTTTCGTACGAAAATAACTGTTTGTACCATAATTACTTTTCACTTGAACAATTCTATTTGTGGCACTATTTCAGTAGTTTTTGAAATAAAATCAATTGTTTGTGAAATTCTTTTGACGTTTTAGTTTTAATGCACAGAAGCATAGTATGAGTTTTTAGGATGAATTCTTGATGGAAAGCACCGCATTTTCTGTACAAGCTTGAGAATTCTTGTTAATTTTGTACGTTCTAAGATAACTGCAAATGCATCATACACTCATCCTCCGACCCTTCGTGTATGTTTCTTGGCTTTGGAACATAGAATGAGGAACATGGGTTGGTGTGTCCTTCCTCATGCTTTCCTTTTATCATATTCACGACAATGTCAGTGTTGTTCAAATACATACAACTGTCAAGTTTGTTATTCTGCAATTGAGCAACAGTATGATGTATGCACCAAAACTATGTCAGTAGGTGGGCTTTTTGTTTGAGGATACGGTTTTATATTTGTTAGGGGTGAGAAAAATGATATGATTCTATGAAACATATGAGGTTCTGGCCTACATCCTACGAGCCCTACTGATAGTACTTACAAGTTTTGTTGGTAAATTGCAGACAGAACTATGACATCTAAATGTGCTGTTTCTGTAATGTTATGAATTTTATTAGAGTAGATTCTACAGAATTAGATGAAACAAATTATAGATACTGAGCTAATTTTGAACAGGCAGACTGACATCACAGCTTAGTTGCACAAGTGTTTTTCTGATTGGGATTTTCTCTTTGCATCTTCCATGCCTTTGCTCTAATGTGCTGTTAAACCTGCATTTGTGGAAATGATATTTATGTACGGAAATGCTGACATATTACTTGTCTCTATCTGATATCGGTCAAGTGTATTTCTATTTTGAATAAAATACTCCATGATTGATGGGACATTTAAGTCTATTATTAAATATGAACTGTGCTTTTATACAGTGTTACTTATTTTTGTTATCTAGTAAGGTACCATGCTGGAGATATTATTTTGAATTTTTTTAGTGGTGGTCTTTTAACTGCTACTTCTTTTTTTCATTTTCTATGTGATGCTTTGTTCTAATGCTTTTCCATGTTAATCTGCTTACTACTTTTGAAATCATTGATAAAGTTCTTTGTTCGTTCCTATGTTTGCTATTTTATTCTTTTTGATGCTATTTTAATCTTTCTGTATACTGTTCTGGTTATGATTTTTTGCTATGGATATACTGTAGTATATTGATAATACTGATGCAAATTCTTTTACGTGCTAGTGCTTGTGGTCTTATCTGTTTCCTTAATGATCTTACTGAGATGATATTCCTTCTTCAGCGGCCTCAACTGGTCAAAGGAAACATGCAGCTGTTTTCTGTTGATCAGCAACGTAGTCAAGCTCTTGAAGCTCATGCTGCATCATTTGCTTCTTTTAGAGTATGTTTTCCTTTCCTTAGACACGTTTGCTCTATTTGCTTTTTCTGGAAGCAAATTTGATATTATCTCTGTACTTTTGAACAGGTTGCGGGGAATGAAAAGGACTCCATTCTTATTTCTTTTGCAACGAAAACCTCTAATGCTGGTCAGATTACTTCTAAATTACATGTTATTGAGCTTGGTGCACAGCCAGGTGGGTATATATTTGATTTTTCTTTTAGATTTTGGTTTTCTTTAGTTATTTTATAATGCAATAGGTTTAGCAAGTGTTTTGTAGGTTTTGTTTATGCTTGTTGATTGGTTAATGCTGGGAATTTTTGCAGGGAAACCATCTTTTACCAAAAAGCAAGCAGATCTGTTCTTCCCTCCAGATTTTGGTGATGATTTTCCAGTGGCAATGCAGGTATTTTCTTCTTGGAGTGACTTTTTCCTCTTGGTGTGTGAGTTTATGTTTGTATCTATTCTGCACTTTTCTCAACCCACCTTTTTGATATTGCAGATATCCCATAAGTATAATCTTATTTATGTGATTACAAAGCTTGGGCTGCTCTTTGTGTATGATCTGGAAAGTGCCACAGCTGTATACAGAAATAGGATCAGTCCAGATCCCATTTTTCTCACATCAGAAGCATCATCTGTTGGGGGTTTCTACGCAATTAATAGGCGAGGCCAGGTGTTGCTTGCCACAGTAAACGAAGCAAGTATTGTACCTTTTGTCAGTGGCCAAGTATGTTCATCAGCTTTTGCATTTATGTGATATTGATAATTTTTTTTACAGCAAATATTGAATCTCAAATTAATGCCAGTTAAACAATCTGGAGCTTGCTGTTAATCTCGCCAAAAGAGGAAATCTTCCTGGTGCGGAGAATTTGGTAAGTTGCTTTTGGCTTTGAATGCCCTTTTTTCTAAATATTAGTGGAAGGAAAAGTTTATAGCTATTCTTTCAGGCATCGTGGAAGGATGATTGTAAGTAAAGATTTCTATGTTGGACATGTTTATCGGGGCAAAATTGAATTAGGCTATGGTTATTCCTAATTGAAGCAAAAAGAAACTAGTGAAGTACTTTTTATGTAATGTTTTTGTTTATCAAATGTTAAAGATGTGAACCCTTTATGATTTGCATGACAGCTGTAGAATACCTCTATCAGAAAAGCGTGTTCTTGGGTGGGTGCCTAAGTGAACAATATCTTGATGACCCGACTAACTGAACTTCCATATTCTCACTCCTTTTAAACAATTGTTGCGTCATTTTTGGCTCACTTAAAATAAGCTCTTTTTTGATTGTAGACATTCTCATATTGATGAAAGTTAATTTACCTTTTGTTTATATTAAAATGCTCAGGTTGTCCAGCGTTTCCAAGAATTGTTTGCTCAGACCAAGTATAAAGAGGCTGCAGAGCTTGCTGCAGAATCTCCTCAGGGCATCCTTCGGACACCTGATACTGTTGCCAAATTTCAGGTATCTCTTGTCCTCTTGATATCAATTATTTTCCTATGTGCCACACGTGGTGGGTGGAACTATAAACTCCTCTAGTGCTACGAAAAGCTTCAGTATGTCTGCTGGTTTTCCAAATAAATCCTGCGGATGGATATGAGCTGAAATTTGATTAGAAGTTTGAACATTTCCTTTTGTATCATGAAATTCATGAACATCTTCTTGTGTTCTCAGAGTGTTCCTGTTCAAGCTGGGCAGACACCACCATTACTGCAGTACTTTGGAACACTGCTAACCAGAGGAAAGCTTAATGCATTTGAGTCTTTGGAGTTGTCTCGTCTTGTTGTCAACCAGAACAAGAAGAATCTATTGGAGAACTGGTTGGCTGAAGATAAACTGGAATGTAGTGAGGAACTGGGAGACCTTGTGAAGGTTATATGTCTAATATAAGTTTGAATTATCTACCACTTCCAGATTTTCTATTAATTTATGTTTTGTAGTTGAATCTTCCAACTTCTATTGTGTGATATGAACTTGTCTTTTCCTTATCTGTCTTGTAGACTGTTGATAATGACCTTGCCCTGAAAATATACATCAAAGCCAGAGCTACACCAAAAGTTGTGGCTGCTTTTGCTGAGCGCCGGGAGTTTGACAAGATCTTGATATACTCGAAGCAGGTCATTCCAACAATTATTCAATATCACACTCCTTTCTCATGTCTGATGCAGGATAATTGCAGTTCCAGATGAGGAGCTGCTGTTTGTTTATTCGTTATTGCTATCTACTGATGTTTTGGAGTAGATTTTAATAAGAAATATGTTTTATCTTGAAACAGGTTGGGTATACACCTGACTATCTGTTCCTTTTGCAAACCATTCTCCGCTCAGATCCTCAGGTATGCTTGGATCTGCGCAAAGCAAACTTGATACTCTATGATATCAACTGTGATACTTGTGTAATTTTCTTGTATTACGTTATACGAGTGAATGGATTTGATTTTTTTTAATTTTGGTGTTATAATGATTTATCTGGTGTGTGCAGGGAGCTGTTAATTTTTCCCTTATGATGTCTCAAATGGAGGGAGGCTGTCCTGTTGATTACAATACCATTACTGATCTCTTTCTTCAGGTCTGGCTGTTTCTTCCTGTTTGTCTGGATTTGTTATTCATATGACTCTGACTCTTCACACCTTGTTTTCTGTGTGTTATTTAAATGTTCTTATTTATATGCTTAAAGATTTTGAGACAGTTGATTTATTTATATTTTTTCATCAATCATTTTGCACCAGAGGAACATGATCCGTGAGGCAACAGCATTTCTATTGGATGTTCTGAAACCAAATCTACCAGAGCATGCCTTCCTGCAAACTAAGGTGAATTTATAATTTTTGCTCGTCTTCTTGTGAATCAATGTCAGTTTGTGTCACCTTCTTGATGCATGGAATCATGACTTTATCTTTACTTCAGGTCCTGGAGATCAATCTTGTGACCTTTCCTAATGTGGCAGATGCTATTTTGGCTAATGGCATGTTTAGTCACTATGACAGGCCACGCATTGCACAACTATGTGAGAAAGCGGGTCTTTATGTGCGAGCATTGCAGGTTAAGTGTATACAAATTTCTGTAATTCCATTAGAGCATTACCATGGATATGTGTATTTGTTTTTCCATCTAATTAAACAATATATTTGTGCTGCAGCATTACTCTGAACTGCCTGATATCAAGCGTGTCATTGTGAATACTCATGCAATTGAGCCACAGGTTATTCAATTCCAGTTATTATAACTGCCCGTTCTGTAAACAGTTGTATTGGTGCTCAAAGATTTAGTCATTTCAGGCACTTGTGGAATTCTTTGGTACACTTTCCAAGGAATGGGCACTAGAGTGTATGAAGGATCTTTTACTGGTCAATTTAAGAGGAAACCTTCAGATAATTGTCCAGGTAGGATTGGAAGCTCCTGTAAATTTATTTGTGATACTTTCCCTCTTACAAGGTTGGTGATTCTCATGTTCCATTGAGAAGTGTGTGAAGATTCTTCTCGGAACTAAGCTCTTGGAAAATATGAATTTAATTTTGTTTCCAGTTAGATTGATTATACCCTTCTTGTATTGGCCATACTGACTATTAAGTTTAATTTAGGTTGCAAAAGAATATTGTGAACAACTGGGAGTTGAAGCATGCATCAAGCTTTTTGAGCAGTTCAAGTCGTATGAAGGATTATATTTCTTCCTAGGATCCTATTTGAGCTCCAGGTATTCTATTTCGTAAGCAGTGGACTTCTAACTGCCATGGGATGACTAGTTTTGCTAGTAAGCTGTCTGTAGATTTTGTACTAATTATTGATGTTTGGCAGTGAGGATCCTGACATTCACTTCAAGTACATCGAAGCAGCTGCCAAGACTGGACAAATTAAAGAGGTTGAGCGTGTAACAAGAGAATCTAATTTCTATGATCCTGAAAAGACTAAGAACTTTTTAATGGAAGCAAAACTCCCTGATGCAAGGCCGCTGATCAATGTGTGTGACCGTTTTGGTTTTGTCCCTGATCTCACACATTATTTGTACTCGAACAACATGCTTCGCTACATCGAAGGTTATGTGCAGAAGGTATGTATTTTCTCTTGAAGTTTTTTTTTCCAATGTAGAAACTTGCTTTTCATGCTAGTGAATCTCTGCTTCTTTCTGGATAGGTTAATCCTGGAAATGCTCCATTAGTTGTTGGGCAACTCCTAGATGATGAGTGTCCTGAAGATTTCATTAAAGGCCTGATCCTTTCTGTCCGTTCTCTGCTTCCAGTTGAGCCTCTGGTAGAAGAGTGTGAAAAAAGGTACCTTGTCCGCCCCTGCCGAAGTTCTTTTGGAGGATGCCTTTTTCTTTGATATCCTGATGTATGATGTGGTATGCAGGAATCGACTTCGCCTACTTACTCAGTTTTTGGAGCATCTTGTGAGTGAAGGAAGCCAGGATGTGCACGTCCACAATGCTTTGGGTAAAATCATAATAGATAGCAACAACAATCCAGAGCACTTCCTCACCACCAATCCATATTATGATTCACGTGTTGTGGGTAAATACTGTGAGAAGCGTGATCCTACCCTTGCTGTTGTTGCATATCGGAGGGGGCAATGCGATGATGAACTCATCAATGTGACAAATAAAAATTCTTTGTTCAAGCTGCAAGCCAGGTTTGTGATTTCTCAAGCTGTAGTGCCTGGTTTGTTGGTTTCATATTATTGGTAAAATTTGATCTTCTGGTTTTGTTATTACAGGTATGTGGTTGAAAGAATGGATGCTGATCTATGGGCAAAGGTTCTTGATCCTGAAAATGAATTCAGAAGGTTGCTCATTGATCAAGTTGTATCCACTGCTTTGCCAGAAAGCAAAAGCCCAGAGCAAGTTTCTGCAGCTGTTAAAGCTTTTATGACAGCTGACCTTCCTCATGAACTAATTGAGTTGCTTGAAAAGATTGTGCTTCAAAACTCGGCTTTCAGTGGGAACTTCAATCTGCAAAACTTACTTATCTTGACTGCAATCAAGGCTGATCCATCGAGGGTTATGGACTATGTTAATAGACTTGATAACTTCGATGGCCCGGCTGTTGGAGAAGTTGCTGTGGAAGCACAATTGTATGAAGAAGCTTATGCTATTTTCAAGAAATTCAATTTGAATGTCCAGGCTGTTAATGTGTTGTTGGATAATATTCAAGACATTAACCGAGCTGTAGAATTTGCATTCCGTGTTGAAGAAGATGCTGTTTGGAGTCAAGTGGCTAAAGCTCAACTCAAGGAAGGACTAGTAAGTGATGCAATTGAGTCATTTATCCGTGCTGATGATGCAACTCAATTCCTGGAAGTCATCAAAGCTGCAGAGGATGGGGAAGTTTATCATGACTTGGTGAAGTACCTTCTAATGGTTAGGCAGAAAGCAAAGGAACCCAAAGTGGACAGCGAGCTCATCTATGCATATGCTAAGATTGATAGGCTTGGTGAAATTGAAGAGTTTATTCTCATGCCAAATGTTGCCAATCTGCCTAATGTTGGTGATCGCTTGTATGACGAAGCACTATATGAGGCTGCAAAGATTATTTTTGCTTTCATCTCTAACTGGGGCAAATTGGCAAGTACACTAGTGAAGTTAAAGCAATTTCAAGGTGCTGTTGATGCTGCGCGGAAAGCTAATAGTGCCAAGACATGGAAGGAAGTGTGCTTTGCCTGTGTTGATGCAGAGGAGTTCCGCTTGGCTCAGATTTGTGGTCTCAACATCATCGTACAGGTACTTAATTCTAAGTTGCTTCATAATGCATAACATTCTAATAGAATCAGCTTCTTCCAATTTCACAGAGGGAATCTGTAAACTAGTATTTATTTTCTGTTGCATCATGTGATTCTAATAGGTTGATGATTTGGAAGAGGTTAGTGAGTATTATCAAAACAGAGGATGCTTTAATGAGCTTATATCACTTATGGAGAGTGGTTTGGGATTGGAACGTGCACATATGGGCATCTTTACAGAGCTGGGTGTCCTTTATGCTAGATACCGCCACGAGAAGCTCATGGAGCACATCAAACTGTTTTCTACTCGTCTCAATATTCCGAAGCTGATCAGAGCATGCGATGAACAGCAGCACTGGAAAGAGCTGACTTACTTGTACATTCAGTATGATGAGTACGATAATGCTGCAACAACTGTCATGAATCATTCGCCAGAGGCTTGGGATCACATGCAATTCAAAGATATTATTGTCAAAGTTGCAAATGTGGAGCTATATTACAAAGCTGTGCACTTTTATTTGCAAGAGCACCCTGATCTCATCAATGATGGTCTGAATGTCCTTGCTCTTCGTGTGGATCACACCCGCGTTGTGGACATAATGAGAAAGGTTCAGATTTCTGCTTGATGTGTTAATTCTCTGCTCACACAATTATTTTGGTTCAAAGATTCAGGTGTAACATTATTCTTATAGCATTTTATGTTGCTCTTTTAGGCGGGCCACCTGCGTCTTGTTAAGCCATATATGGTAGCAGTTCAGAGCAATAATGTCTCTGCAGTGAATGAAGCACTCAATGAGATCTATGTAGAAGAGGAGGATTATGACAGGCTGCGTGAATCTATTGACTTGCATGATAACTTTGATCAGATTGGCCTTGCTCAAAAGGTGAACTGTAATTTCACTATAGACTCTCTGTTGCACTGTCAACTGAAGGCGTAAATATATACTTGTTTGTGCCTGAGCAGATAGAGAAACATGAGCTCCTTGAGATGAGGCGTGTTGCAGCCTACATTTACAAGAAGGCAGGCAGATGGAAGCAATCAATTGCCTTGTCAAAGAAAGACAACCTTTACAAAGATGCAATGGAGACAGCTTCACAGTCTGGTGATCGTGAACTTGCTGAGGAGTTGCTTGTTTACTTTATTGAACAGGTATGCTTGTTGATGTTATCTGGATGAATTGAGTTTTCCACTGGAAAAATGTCTACTAATTCTCTTCATCTTGCCCACTATTGATACAAATGGCAAATCTAAATATGGCATGGTGCTAGCCATGATTCTATTTTGCATTTATGACTAGATAGATTTGCAGGAACACATCTTTAATATTTATGTGCTGTACCCTTTAGGAGACTCAATTTTCGGTGAGATGCTTGTTGAAAATGGGTGGTTAAACCTGTCCTGGTTATTGATTCAATTATTTCAGATTAATGTCTCTCTATACGATTACATACTGTGTGCCCTATGCTTCTGCGATGTTGTCATATTGTCTTGCAGCTGACATGGGCACTTTATCAGTGCTTTCAGAAAAATCCAACATTTTTTCTTAAATATTATCCAACATTTTTTCTTAAATATTATCCAACATTTTTTCTTAAATATTATCTAACTTTTTTTCTTAAATATTAAAAGTGGCTGATAATTGGATGCATAATGTGCTTTTTAACGTTTTTGTAGGGTAAGAAGGAGTGCTTTGCATCTTGCCTCTTCGTTTGTTACGATTTGATTCGCCCGGATGTTGCACTTGAACTTGCCTGGATGAATAACATGATCGACTTTGCCTTCCCATATCTGTTGCAGGTGATTCTCCATCTTTAATACCTTCCTGCTGTTCATTTTATGCATGCCTTTGGGGTGCTCAGTATATGAATGCCACCCGAAAGCTCTTAAGAAAGTTTTATGACATTACTTGTTAACTTCGTTGGTCACATGTTTAATATAGAAGCATGTATTTTCTGTACTCTCTTGTGCAGTTTATCCGGGAATACACTGGCAAAGTTGATGAGCTAATTAAGGACAAGATTGAGGCTATGAAAGAAGTGAAAGCTAAAGAGAACGAGGAGAAAGAAGTCATCATGCAACAGGTAAACTCTTGAGATAATCTTTTGGTCATGCAAGGAATCAGCCATTAAAATTCAAGCTCATTTAGAAAAAGTATTTAGACGTCAAAATGTTGCATATCTGATGTGTACTTATACTGATAAAATCATCAATTATTGCAGTTTGTTTCAAAGAGCTCAACCATAATACCCATTCTGCGAATCTTTACATTTCACATGCTAGTATTTAATGTTGACTAATTTGCTTGGTTTTTTATTGCAGAATATGTATGCCCAGTTACTGCCTCTTGCTTTGCCAGCACCACCTATGCCAGGCATGGCAGGCCCTGGGATGGGAGGCAGTTTTTCTGCTCCTCCCCCACCAATGGCTGGCATGGGCATGCCTCCAATGCCACCATTTGGCATGCCACCAATGGGGTCCTATTAATGTGTGGATGATTTCATGGTCGGAGATTCACTTGGGTCAGAGAGGACATCGTGGTTTTGGCTTTTACGTTTTTGTAGTGCCGTGTGTTTCACTTGTCTGGAAATTGATGGGCAAAAACGCCAATGGCTTAGTTCAAGTTAGAAAAATAATGTGATAATTGGTGTTTCTATGTTATAGGGTGTGGATATATTTTCTTTGTAATATTCTTTGGTAGCTGAGGCATTATTTTTGAAGCTTTAGGCGACAAGCTGAGGATAATTTGTATTTTATAATATAAGCAAGTGGTCAACAGGGTGAGACTTTTTGTACTGAACTTCTGATTGTCATTTTGTGGTTTAGTTTTGAATTTTCTAATCCCTGAATTTTCTCATGTGTGAAGTTGATTTGTTACTTCTAATCCATTCCCAAGGTCTGGTTATGAGAGAGTTTTATGTGGTACCTTTACTCTGTCTCCCTTTTTGGTTGAGGATTCTCCGGCAAATAATGGCTGTTGGAATTATTACTTCATAATGGGACCTTCTCTAAGGTTGTCTTCACAAGTTTGTTTTAATGTACAATCTTTTTAAGTATTCATTTATTATTCTCAAGCACCATATTTGTTACTATAAATTATTGAAACAATTCTTTGTGACAGTAATACACTTTGAAATGTTGTCACCTATAATGACAGACAGTTTAATTCGCTTCAGAAAATTCCATTCAATTTTATTGTATGGTTTGCTCATATTAATTTTCAATGCCGCCTTACCAACTCTTCCTTGTGATTTTCTCTTGAGATAGTGCATAACTTCAAATGCTATCATCACATTATCTGAAATTAGTCGGCTCGGCACAAATGCACTGTGAGCATCCAAAAAAATTATAGTAGGTAGTACCATCTTGAGTCGATTCACTATAACTTTTGAAATTATTTTATAAATGACTTTACATAAGACTATAGGACGTAAATCAGAGATTACCTCCGGATTTTTCTTCTCTTGAATCAATGTAAGATAGATATCATTTAATCATGAAGGGAGGCAGCCACCCCTAAGAATCGTGAAGCACGCATGTGTCATATCCTCACCAATAGTATTCCAATATCATTGATAGAATGCAGGATTCAATCCATCCGAGCCTGGAGATTTATTTGGATGCATTGATAATATTTCCTTTCTCATCTCGTTAGCACTAAAATCGGTCATCAGCTCAAGATTTTGCACTGTCGAACTTTCTAATCCACATAGTTTAGGACAGCCGTATCTTCACAAGTATGGGATGTAAACGACTAAACATAATAATCATAGATTGTTGACTCCAATCCATTATCCCACTTTCTCCAATTTCGTTGAGAATCTCTTAACTGCGTAATATAATTTCGTTTATGGCAAGTAGAAGCTTTCACATGAAAAACTCTTGAATTTGAACCCCCTTCTTGCAGCCAAAATTGTTTTGCCCTCTACCTCCAGAAGTCTTCTTGTTCTTGTAAAAATCAAAAGATACTCCTGTACAATAAAAAATTGTTCTATGGTAGCCACATCATATCTGACTTTGAGTTGTTGCATTCTTACCTTACAAGCCTGTAAACCTTCCTTGAAGTTTGTCACAGACTTTCTTCCTCAAGCATACAGATTACAACTACCTAAGTTCAATTTGTGTTGTATGGGTTGTCCGCTACTACTTTCCAACTGGTAGAAATAATTTCACCACACTTCTCATCCCTAAGCCAGCTACTTTCAAATTGAAAATGGCAATTTTTAAATTTGAAAACTTTCGAATTAAGTTGCAGAAATAGAGGATTATGGTCCGAACCTGTTGCCTCAAGGTTGAAAACCTTAGCTTCCTTAAATATTTTAAACCAGGTTTGCGATGCCAACACCTGATCCAACTTCTCCTCCACCCATTGTTCTGTTCCTCGTCCCCTTTCCCATGTGTGTCGACTAGCATCAATCCCCATATCACGGAGTCCACACGAATCAACAGCGTCATTAAAATTGTTGCACAACCATAATGGGTGAGGATACCGGCCCTGTATTTTTGAGGGGTAAAGGGGATCATTGAAATCTCCGATACAACACCAGGGGAGTTCAGATTGATTTTTTAAACTAGGTTGCAGCCCCCAAGATTCTCGCCGGCGTGACCTCTTCGGAAACTCATAAAAACTAGTCAATCTCCATTTTTCCGCTCCTTCAATCTGAACTTCAATATCAATATGATTTCTGGAGTAGCTTATAAGTCTAGCCATGTCTTGTTTTTGCCACATCATCAGCATTCCACCCCCATTCCTGATACCATGAACCACAAATAGACCCTCAAAATCAATTTTAGATTTAACACTTTCCATTTTTTCTCTGCCTCTCATAGTTTCCATTAAAAATACTATTTTGAGCTTCTTAGACTTGGTTAAGTCTTTTATCACTTGAACTATCTGTGGATTCCCACGCCCACGACAATTCCAGCTCAATGTACACATTGCATCTAGTGGGCCTAAGGTCTAGGTGCCTCCGATAACTTGTTTTTTGATCGAACCCCCAATTTATTAAACTCAATTGGGCATATGATTGGACTATCAAATTCACCCTTCATTTGCGGCCCATCTTCAATCCTATGTCATTTGGACTCCAATATTATTAACGCACTTGAGGAATCCCTTTTTGTTATGCGAGCTCGCTCCTTATCTTTTTTGTTAAACTGCCCATTACTGCTTTGAAAATTCGTGATCTCGCCATGTTTGCTGATTTCCTGGGTCATTTCCCGATTTTTCGCTGATATTGCAATACCACCATCAACATTCATTCCATTTGTAATTGCCCCCTTTTCTGAATAGCCTTTCTTTGGTAGCGTGTATCAAAGCTACTGTTCACATATACCTGCTTGTTGCTAGCGATTGGGAGCTTGTAGCCAACTCCCATAAGTAAACTCATTATCATTCCGATCCCTCGTATGGAGCTTCGTACAGAATCCTTTTGAAATAAAAGCGAAAAGTACGGAGGTGTTCATATTTGAAACGTATCCAGAATGATTCACCTCCTTGCTTTTTAATTTTCATCATTTGGTTGATTAGAACGCTCACATCCATAAATACCCTGATATGCATAAATAATCTCCAAACACCTTCAAGATTCTTTTGATTAGATTTCAAGAAATTGTCAATATATTCTCCAGCACTCTTGCACATGTGTTCTGAAAGAAAACCAATTGGATGATCATAAATCTGAACCCATATATTAATATAAGCAAGGTCTACATTCGGTGATTGTTCCCCTGATAGAACCTGCTTCAACAATAGAAGTTGTTGATCAAATGCCCATGACCCTCCGGATAAAATGTCCATGAAATAATTGGAAAAAATTTGTAGATTGATTCAACTCCTTAATGCAAACACCTTTCACTAGTTGCCAAATCGCCGTCGTCATACTCTTGAAGGCCAGAAAATTTACATGCTTATTTGTTGGCAGTCTACCTTGCTCCCTCATCCCCTTCTAATATAGCACCTCCTGCTTCCTCATCTTCCAATGAAATTCTCGCACAGTGATTAGCAAGATCTTGTTCCATGATAATTTGTAAAAGCCAACTAAAAACTTATCAATAGATAACAAAAATCAAATGACAAGAAAAACTCTATTATATTATTTTTAAGCTATGAATTAGCATTATATAACTATGAATGAGTTTCTAACTTATTTTTAAAATTTTAACAAGATCTCATAATTTTAATTATATTAATTACAAAATTATCGTTATTAACATTTTATAAGTTTCAATATCTTATTTTATTCAAATACTTTAAGGACTTATTTGTAGGAAAAGATGTAACATCTTATAAGTTTCAAACATATCTTATAACATGTTTGAGTTTGTAAGACTTTTAAAATAATCTTAGTCAAACACCTTCTAAATACATATACATTAGTGGTAAATTATAATTATATTTAATTTATGTATATAACTACATTTAGTATGGCTTTCTACTTATCAATGTACATACATCAAATATATATGAATTATATTTATTACATGTATTATTACTTAAATTTATTTTAAATTAAACTCATAAAAAATTCACAAAATCAATTCCATCAATTTTTTCATCTTAACGAATATATATTTAGTAAATGCAAGTATATCATATTTATAAAAGTATAAAAAAGTAGTGTATCAATAGATATATTTGACTAGATAAAATATTTCATTAGTCATGTGTCATTATTTGTATCCTATGAGCATATCCACCAAATATATAGTATTTGTTCTAACAATCAAAAGTTTTTATTCCTTATATATTGTTAAATTTTAAATATTTAATAAGTAGAATTATTTGTTTCAAACAATGAATACATTATGATTTCACACACACACACACACACTACATAAATAGGTAACTTAATTCAAATTTTATATACATAAAATGAAAATACATCTTATCTTATCTTTTTGTACTTTATAAAAATACGAATAGATAGTGTATTAGCAAATATATTTTACAAAATAAAATGTAACATCAATTCATATTTGACCATTCATATCCTATGAAGAATACAATTGCTAGATATATAATATCTATCAGTTGAAAATTTTTATTTCTTATGTACTGTTAAATGTTAAATTTTTAATAAGAAAGAACTATTTATTTCAAACGACGAATTACATTTAACAAATTCATGTAGCTAGCTTTACATTTGATTAATGTAATGAGCAATATATAACTCTTAAATTACAATTAAGTTAAATTTATATATATAAACCACATTTATTATGCCTTTCAACTTACCAAATATATATACATAAAATATATATTAATTATATTTAATACATACATTACCGCTTAAACTTATTTTAAATTAAACTCTTGAAAAAATTACTAAATCAATTCTATTAATTTTTTCATGTTAACAAATATATATTTATTAAATATAAATATATTACATTTATAAAAGAACAAATAATTAGTGTATTAGCAGATATATTTCACTAAATAAAATATTCCATTAATCATGTACCACAATTTGTATCCTATGAATATATCCACTAAATCTATAATATATGATCTAATAGTCAAATGCTTTTATTTCTTTTATATTGTTATATCCTATTAATCAATCATGTGCTTCCATTCATATTCTACGAATATATATTTACTAAGAACATAATACTTAATCTAACAATGAAAAGTCTTTATTTCTTATATATTTTAAATATTTGATAAAATAGAACTATTTATTTCAAACAATGAATACATCATGATTCATGTATATATTTTCTTAATTGGTAATTTAATTCAAGTTTTATATACATCAAATATAAATACATCTTATCCGATCTTACTTTATAAAAATACGAATAGGTAGTGCATTGTCAAATACATTTTACTAGACAAAATGTTACAATAATCTATGTTCGACCTTTCATATCCTACTTACTGAATATATAGTGTCTAATAGTCAAAAGTCTTTATATTTTAATTTTTTCAAATGTTAAATTTAAAATAAGGAAAAACTATTTATTTCAAAAAATAAACTATATTTAACAAATTCATGTATATATTATATCAATACGTAACTTTATTCATACTTTATATTTAATTAATATTTGATTCTTAATGAACAACATATAAAGCCTTTGATACCATTACATAAATCAAAGAAAATCAACAATCTAAGTATATATTTTCAATATTAATTTAGAACTCAATAGTTAACAAAAAATAATATACAATTACAATAGCTTGTATATAAATAATTGGAAAATATGGATGACCTCCTCTTTCCCATCTTCGCGTATATTTTAATCCTATTTTCCTATCTCAATATAATTATTATACTGAACTACTTTATTGATCACAAGTTTTGATTAGATATAATAATTACATTTACTTATGCTGTAATAGAATAATCATTAGCTCATAACGTTCATTCATTTTGAAGAAAATGAATATTAATTTCATCAAAATTATAAAAATAAAATAAATTGATGTAAAAAATTGATAAATTATGTGCAGCACCGGTAGATGTTGTTAGTAGTATAGAAATATGAAAACAGTTTTTTTTTTTTTTTCCTTAAAATTTTTTGAGACAATCTCATTTTTTAATTTTAGACGTATAAAAAAGCATGAGAAATTGAGAATATCTAAGTAGATCATACTTGGCATCGTTCTACACCATCCATTTTACGAGCCTTCTACTCGCAGATCTGAAAGCGCTTTTATTTGAGCATCCTTTACTCTCTCTCTCTCAAGCAGAAAGTTTTAATGGTTGGCCCTTAGGAAGACAATCTTGAAATTGACGATTGATCTACATGGCTGTTTCATTGAATTCAGTCATCAGCTTCAACCCCACTGTATTTCCCCATCTTTACCTTCAGCTGGGATCTTCCTTTTTTTCTTTTCTGAAATGTTTGTGAATGTGCGTGTGTTCACTTGATTATGCTAACTTAGTTCAGTTTGGGTTATCTGGGTTGTGATTCTCTTGGCATGCCGATTCATGAGTTGGGTTTTTCTTGTTTTTCGTTCATTATTCTTGAGTGGCTGATATATGTGAAATTTTAAGTTGTTTCTTGCCAAGTCTTGCGCTTTGATGAATTGTTGACTAGTGTGGGTGGCTTTTGTTAATTTCTTTTGTTATTGTTCTTTATATTTTGCAAAACTTGATTTGTTTCTTACTACTTGAGAAATCAATCAATTAAATATGCGCATGTAGTGCCTCCTGGTTTTTTTGAGTGGTTAGTGTTCTATCATTGCTTGCATTTGGTGCTCTCAGGATACCTAGCACCAATCATGTTAGAATCGATTCATGTCTGTCTAAAATCCCAAGTTTATATGTAAATTACGTAGAATTCAACTTTGTACCCCTCAAAACGTGTATCTTCTAGACCTAACATTATTTCTGTTGATAACTTTTATGCTTAGTATATTTCATGCTTTTCAATGTTTGGATGGGGAAAGAAAAGTAAATTATTCATTAGGCTATTATAGGACCTTTCCTCCTATTGTATAAAAACCCAGCACCACAGAGTTAATAAGGAATAGGAGGTAATTTAATGATCCTTAATGTAATCCATTTGCTCTGACGAAATTAACCCCATTTTGTGGCTCCAATAGTGTTCCTAAATGAGAAAATTTCCATTTAATTTCTGGGGAGGTCATAAATGAAATCATACTGGAAGGAACGAAGTATGGTATGTATGAGGATAAATCTTGATCCCTTTTCTTTTGTCTTTTTTTATTTGTTTATATATATATAGTAAAATATATTATATATATATATATATATTTTCCCTAAATGCAACTCATTTGTCTAGCTTTTGTGGACTTGGATTGCATCTATAACTGACTGATCTTCAACAAGTCCCATAAGGTTCTAGCTTATGACAATAGATCGCATGGTGGGACAACTATGATTTTAAAGAAACTGCAAGTTGAAAATGTAAGGAATCTGAAGAAATGAAAAGAACATACTTTGTTCTCAGATGATTGTCCGAAAAATTCAAGTCTTCCATGAAGGACTAGAAACTATTGGCATTGTCTGAAGATTTTGGTCCATGCTTCAGAAACTAAATTCTTTTAGATGCAGTGAATTAGGTTAAATCAAACAAGATGAAGATGCTTTTTGCATTGAGGTTAAAAGGTTAATGTTTAGTCTACCATAGTTGAAAAATTGATGTGAGAAGTTTTAATGCCTTTAAGGATTCAAATTGTCCTAAGAACTCCAAAAGAACACAGGAAAAGAGTAGTAGCTTCTACAAGTGAATAGTGGAGCTAAAACTCTCTCAAGTACTCACAGTGTGGAGAGTTGCTCTAGAGAAAATCTAAATCTTTTAACTGATGAAGTGCTTTGTTTTAAGTTTAATATCAACAATTGACATGTAGCAGAAGAATTTCTTTTTAAGCAATGTTATTGTAACTGCTAAATTATGTGCCAAATATTTTGGATGCCTTCTCTTTTATATTTAAAATTCTTGTAAATATGTATTTTTGGCTGGGCTGCATACATTGGGTACATCAAACTCCAATAGATAAGTGTTTCTTGCAGGTTTCTAGCTAATACTTTCGAGTTGAACCACTGAATATGACCTGCTATGCCGGCTGATCCTTATATTTGGTATATGCATGTTGCAGGCTGACTACCAGCAGGTCATACGAGCCAATATGAAGGTATTATTACCGAAGGTCCCTTCTATCACTTCTCTCTCAAGCCCACTTAGATCAGGACAATCTACACGAGGAAAAAAATCAAGATTCTACCTTTTAGCTGCTGGAGGTGATAATATTGCCACAGAGACTACCAATAAGGACTCAAATACTATTGAAGAATCAAATTCTAATGACGGGTCCTCAGCTAATGCCTCTGATGTAAATTCTTCAGCTTCAGACAACAAAGTTCAGCCTGGTAATGAAGTTGGATTGAAACCTCATGTTTCTGAATCATCTAATGGGGCAGCCAAGTCAAGCCTGACTGCAAAAAGAGCCCCATTAACAGCAAGAGAGAGACTTAGGGCAGCCCGGGTGCTCAGCCGCTACATGGAATCAAAGCCATCCAAACCAGAGCTTGGGAGCAAATTACTAGAGGCTCTACAAGAAACTGATAAGGGGAAAAAACGCTCCGGCCTTCCTGAAGCACCTACAAATTTGTTCGATGATAGCAAAAGAGGATTGCCGGAGCAGGGCTGGACTATCAATATTCCTGGGGGTATGGATATCTTTCTCATCATCTTTTCTTTTGTTTTTATTAGCTCAGTAATGTTTGCTACAACATATATAGTGTGGAAAGTTGGTGCCATCCATTTTAATGAATACTAAGGTGGATGTATATGGCTTTTGGCTTTTCATAATCAATATGAGCATTCTGTCCTTTACATTTTTATAGGAATCACAAGTTGTTATATGATATTAGGCGGCCATTGATACGAAAAGTATAAGAATGTTATGCAATTCTATTGAGCTTCTATTTCAAATTTAATTTTGTTGAACCTAAGTTGATCATGTCATAAATGATTATGTCTTTGCTTGCTTTGACATTGGTTTGTATGCTAAGGAGGGTGATTGTTCAAAACGTATATAAATTTATTCTTGCCATCTGAATAGTTGTGTCTGTCAAAATTTTGATGGGTAAGAATATTGTTTATCTTCAAATATTTATTCCTCGTTCATTATCATATATGGCCTAGACTTTGAAGTTTAAGATTACTATAGAATGCATTGGTCTCATTTTTCAATTGTTTCTAACTCTCAAGTCTTGAGATTATTTTTGAGTAATTTTCTTTTTCTTAATACTTGCAGTTTAGAGGTTAAATAAAGAGCCTCCTCATTTTTCTATAAATTTGAAAGTAATTAATTATATATATATATATATATATCTAAAGAGCTTTCAACATGGAGTCATCTAGAGTATTTTGTGGGTGGGGTAGATAAAACATTCTAGAGACAATTTGTACAACTTTTAAACCCTGTGGTAAGGAAACTTCGAGAAGTATATATTATAAATGTCACAAGAAATATTCTTGGGAAGATTTTAAAAAACTTCATTCAATCATTGACAGAATTAATCTCTATCACTCATTTTAGTAGCTGATAGACATAAATTGATGTTAGGAATATATTGTAAATAATCAAGTTTGAGTTTTAAAATTTAAAATAAAAGTTTATCTTATTCAAAGTTTCTTATTTGTGTGCTTTCTTTTCTTGTTCAAATTTAGTTATGAGTACTTAACTAATAAGGTATGGTTAAAGTAGAGAATTTTACTCTATAGATGGAATTATGTTTGCATATATCTACTTTGAATGTCAACTTTGAGAAAAGATAAAAAGAGAAAGATCTTATAGTTTAAAAGTTTCCCCACGGTACTAAATAATCTCATTATCCACTTTTTATCACTTCTACAATATTTTCTATAGTTTTTTCCATAATATTTTCTTTAGTTTCTTTGGTGTTCTCTCTTGTGGCTCTTAAGCCAACCTCAAAGGGTATGACCTGCAATGCCCCATATCTCTTTCTGTGGGATACATCCATCTTTCTCAGTCTAATTTGTTCATTTGGTGAGATAATTTCAAAAGAAAACCTATACTTGAAATTTGGGTTATAAGATTTGGCCTGAAAATTTGAATTGGAAATTAAAAAAAGACATATAGAATAAATAATCACATTATAGAATTTTTGCCCCGTCAATTTGGACTTTGTTCATTGGTGGCCTAAATATTATGATGCTTGTATGAATGATCTAAACAATTAAACGATCATATAGGAAGATATTAGAAACAAATAAGTGGGACAAGACAAAAATTTGTAGTATTTTGGTGTTATTAATATTGTTTTGCAAGTAGTGCTTTCCAAAAAAGTATTTTTAGTTATTGTACCAAAGAATATGTAGGCAATGGAAATATATTATAATAAGTTGTTAAAATTAATTAATGCCAGAGAAAATGTATTATAATAAGTTGTTAAAACTAATTAATGTAATCTATTTTTAAAATAAATGCATTTGAAATGAACAATTTTTTAAATAGATGTTTTCCATTATAGATACCCGTCTTTTTATACATTTTTTTTATTAGTGATGTAATATCGAACTTCTATAATTTTATCTATTTCTTTTTTAAAATATTGATAGAAAAATAATAGAAATATATATATTTATTTATTTTTGTAATAATTAAAAGCTACAAAGTGTGATGTAATGATTAAAAAAATATAAATATAAATATAAATAAAAAGAAATTTTGGAGAATGAAAGCTTACTTTGGGAAGTCTTGGAGGAGTAAAATATTATTCGCTTAAAATTTAATTATTAAATATATTTCTCTCATCAAAATAAAAATGCACTCTTTCTTAAAAATAAAATCAAACACAAACCATTCAGTCAAAGCTGTGGCTATGCCAAGTCCACTACTCATTCCCATCAAAATGTTAGGTGAAATACTCAAATTCGTGGCATCAAATTGTTATGTGAAATGCTAATAATTTTAGTCACATCATATATCATATGTTACAAGACAAAATTGAAGCATATATCACAATGCAAAAGCAGGAAGTATTAAGAAACCTCGTATGTAGAGTTATGGTCAAAATGATCAAGAAATTAAAGAAGGCAATATATTGCTAAATATATTTTCTTTAAATGGACAAATCTATTATCTCCAACAAGTTAAAGGATCGTACAATTTAGAATAGGCAACCACATAATGACATTAGGTTAAATATACTTCGTTCTTGTTTAATTTATTTGATTAGTGCAAGGCAATAGTTACGTTAGTTATATTGATAAATTTGACGCTTAATTGGAGCATATATGTGTCAGCAATTTTAGCATATTTTGTATTAAAATTTTTATTACATAAGATAAATAAAGATATTTGTTAATTTTCTATGTAATACTATTTTATAAATGATTTCAATAGATTCATTTAATTTTACATATATAAAAAGAAAAAATATGACAAAATACTATTAATGGGTATAGAGCGGGTCCATTATAAATAGTAGTTATTATATACGTCATACTTATATGAGGAGTCAAGGACAAAAATTACGGTATTTTAGGTATATCACTCCAAAAGGTACTAAAAGAAGGTATTTTATTAATAGTATAGATAAATAACAAAAATTGTAATATATATATACACACACATCAATAATATGTGTGTAATTGAAAATTTAGGCAGAATTTTTTTTCAAGATAGTTATAGTTCATCTATTAAAAGATGAGAAATAAAAATTTAAATTCATATTATTAAAACACATGATAAATCAAGGTGATAAGCATGTTTTGCTTATTGATAATTACCCCCACATCCCAAATTATAATTTCTGGTGATGTTTCAGTTAATTAACTATTTTTTAGTGAAGAAATGAGTTGTTTAAATAGTTAATTTGGTTATAATGCAAAATGATATAATGGTTGTTGAGTGTTGAAGTTCTATAATGTTAAAAATACAAAGGGACGAACATAACATATTCTCAAAAATCAAACAATTTGACGATGTATTATCTATACTATTAATAAAGCATGTGAACTTTAATGATATGTTTTCGAGTCGTTGAAATTAAAATGTTCTTAATTTTTGTTTTAAATTCTTATAACTACATAAGTAGCTAGTATCCCACTACCATCATTTCACACTCTAGCTTCTTAGTCAATCTATGGCTGTAAGTCACACTTATAAAATGACAATTTTGGGCAAAAGAGTGGATCCAACAATAGACCTTGGAGGAGAAGCAAAATGTAATCAATCGATATTTCTTCAATATATTCTTGCAGCTAATTCATTTTGTTTTGGCCTATATTTCTTTGCTAGTACATTAATGAAGGAATTTGGATCCAAAATAAACTTATTACGAAGGGTTAAAAATGGATTATACCTTTTTTTCTCCAGCTTCCTTCTATCATATTTCTCTTTTGTATATATTTTTTTATCCTTCTCCTATTAGCAAGAAATTGAAGAAGTCCATTCATTAGTAGTTTGAATTCCCTATTTATATAAACTTAAAGAATTTAAAGTCATGATTCACAAAACTTATAAATTTATACTTGTCATATAGTTAATTAATTATTTATGTTGTCTAAACTTATTTGAATAAGAGTTTTCTATTTTTTTTTTCAAATATTTAATCCTAATTCGCCATCACTTATGGCCTCCATATGTTGACCTTAAAGGTTACTGTAAAACATTTTTTTCTCACTTTATGAAATTAAAAGAAAGAAAAAACTTGTCTAGACTCACATATAAATGTGAATTTGCAAACATAGATTTCATGCAAGTAAATATTAGGAGATTTTGGCATCAATACTGATGTTTAATGGTTACAACAAATTACCAGTATGGGGATAGTTAACCAACCGGTTCTTTGAAATTAACTGGACTCATGTTTACCCTGGCAACTCGAAGTCCCAAACAATTTTTTACTGGTAATATTTATTTTCCTTAAACTTAGAGTTTAGAAGTGAGTGTCCCCTCAGTTTCTAAGAAAATTCTAGTAATTCAAGTAGATTATGCGCATGTACAGAGCTTTCTTGCTGGAGTCTTGTGAAGTAGATCATGGAAATGTTGGATAAACCTTTCTAGAGAAAGTTTGTAGAAACTGTAGGAACTAGTAAATAAGAAGTTCAAGCTTTATTGTACTCCACAAAACAATTTTTGAGAAATTTTTAGAAAATTTCTTTTGAGAACTATATAAAATCAATCTCCATCATTAATTTAAGAAGCTGAAATTTATAAATAAAGGTTATAAATGCATAAATAATCAATCAAATTTGAGCACTTAAGTTCGTGACAAGCTTTCTTATTCACATGCTTTCTTTCGGTGTTAGGCTTAGAAGTTTTTAGTTAAGTCATAAGGAATATGATTCAAGAAGCTAAAGCCACATGACATGTGGAATTTGGTTTTCCATCATTTTCTAGTTATATATTTATTTATATTGTTCTCTTAATTTATGAATTTGCATATGTTCCTGAACAAGTTAATATTCAGTTTATAATATTTTCACAATATTTTCTTTAATTTCTTTATTATTCCATATTTAACTCTAGACGCCATTCTTAACTCAAGAGGGATTGAATTAAGAATGCCCAACTCCTCTAACATATACTAAATCCATATATGTGATAGGATACATCCATTTGTGATAGATTAACTTAAAATAAGAAGGCAATTGTAAAAATTGATTCAGCTGGTCACTTTTGGGGAACAATAGTCCCGTATATGAGGATTCACTCATGAAATTAAAAAAAAAGTGTCTTATCCAAAATTTTCATGAATAAGATCTCTTTATATAAATAAACATTGTTAGTACTCTAAAAAGAGTCTTATCCTGCATCAATAATAAAAATCACTTGTATCAATTAGGTGTTGAATGTCCTGCCATACTTGCTTTGGGCATCGTTATCTTTATCTAATAGACTATTAGGAAACAACAGAGTGCATTGGGTATACTTGTGTTAATTAAAGTATAGATTTAAAATAATAAATTATACAAGCATATAATATATGAAGAAAATATAATACCTTAAAATTGTCATGCAACTAAACAAATAAAACAAAGATGTAATTGCAATATTAAATATAATTAGAATATAAGAATTTTTACTTGGATCCTTTAGATGCAATAACAATAAATATTTGAGTCAAGTCTTGTACCTCCAATAGTGTCTTTAAAGTTTATTTGTCCCTTTATGGTGTTGAAGGTCCCCAACAAATAGGGATGGCACACGAGTAAGGCGGGTGCGAGGAGTTACTCCCCCGTCTCCAGGCCCTACTCGTTCCCTCGTCCTCGCCCCTGATCCCTATCATGGGGAATTTTTTGTCCCTATCCCCATTTTTCAAACCCCTGCAGATCCCTGCAGGGATCTCTAGAAGGGGAAAATGACCAAATTAATATGAATTAGGGTTTAAATTTAGGAGGGAGTAAATAAAATTTAGAAATAAAAATTTAAGAATAAAAATAAGGTCTAAATAAATATATTTTATTTATTTATATTTTATACTAATAAATTTTTATAAATTATATGAAATTACAAAAAATTATAAAAAAATAATACACACACACACACAC
>JACGDI010005557.1:2619144-2657556 GCA_014898725.1 Jacaranda copaia
ATTTCTTAAATTCAGGGATCCTTGTGGGGACTTTGAGATTGAAAATTATTTTGTCATCCCTATTAACAAATAGTCTCCTAAGAGACAATGACTCTTTTCAATCAAAGGCTACATTTCGATTGATCAGAATGCGAAATAAATTGACTTGAAACTTTTTTTTTTTTGAAATGATATAGTGCTTAAACAAATGCTAGTATGCTTTTCGCTCTTTTACTTAGTTGGATTTTAGACACTCCTATTTATAATTATGCAATGCAATCTTATTGATGAGACATGATTCTTTCTTTAAAAACACAACTAAAGGATAAAATAATGTTACAATTACATCACACATTCCTTTAGTTAAGAGTCATAGTTCCACAGAAGAATTGGGAGCTCAAAAATCATAACTCTACCTTTTGAGTTGACTTTTTTATAGAAGTGTGTCAATCGGAGCACAAATAAATTTTAATTATTTTATTTGACATACCTACATCCATTTTCTAATGTGGATAGGCCCATTCTACCCATTAAAATATTTTAAAATTATTTCTCATTTTAAACTCAATTTTCTTATTTAGTTATTTAATTTTGGCATATAAATATGTTGAAATTCACAATCCCCCACATAAATTGGAAAATTGTCTAGTCAGACATGCATATGAATGCAAACACACACAAAAGAGTTTCTGCTTGAGCGGTATTGCATAAGGAGAAGTAGCTTTTGGTTTTTAAGCTTTCTTAATGAGAACTCGGATGCATTTGCTAATCAATGAACACAATGTCTTGAACTATTCAACTTTTGTATACACCAAGTCAATAGAACTTCACACAATACCACTCGGTAGTCAATTTAAGTTCTCATTGTTATGTTCATTTCAACACTAAATAGCTCTTGGTATTCATGAGTACTCTCGAGAATTTAGCCTAAAAATTTTCATAGGATTGGCCTGATCTTTACATATATAGGTGCCTTCAAGATATGAGAGCTATTAAAAATAATTTTTAACCTCACATTTTTGTAAGTGGTACTGTATGCTCATTGTAGGAATGAGAAAGAAGCTTTGGCCCCCCCATAGTACTTGCACGTCAACCTGCAACAACTTGTTTTTCCCATGGCATTTTTAGTCTCATAGATAGGGTTCCTATTGTGACGCTTCAGTCATTTTATAGGCTTAAGTCCTATTCCCCTAAATGACTTATCAACTTGCTTTTGTTTAAACTTTTGGTTAGTGAATTCGCAATGTTATTTTTTACTTCACATAGTCAATAGAAATAACTCCATTAAAGAGTAGTTGTCTAACAGAATTAGGTCTATGATGTATATGTCTATACTTGACCTTATATTTACTTCTTTGTGCTCTTTCAATTGCAAATTGACTACCATAATGAACATATATTGTTAGCACAAGTTTAGGCCAATTCGGAATATCTTCCAAGAAATTGGTGTAGCTATTTTGCTTCTTCACCTGCCTTATCTAATACTTTGAACTTAGATTCCATAATTAACCTAGCTATGTAGGTTTATTTTGAGGATTTGTGTGAGATGGCTTTTCTCCTTAATGTAAAATCATATCCACTTGTGAACTTAGTTTTATTAGAGTCTGATATCCAATTCATATTGTTGTATCTTTCAATTATAGTTGGATATCTTGTATAATGCAATCCATAAATTAAGTTATATTTTAAATACCTTAAGATTCTAATTAAAGTGGTCCAATGCTATTGACTAAGATTGTTGATGAATTTACCTAGCTTACCAATAGCATCTGCTATATGGGGTCTCGTGTAAGTTATGATATACATGATGCTCCCAATTTAGCGTCCAAGCTCCAATTGAGCTTTTACTGCACCCCTTTGTTTTTGGTAAGCTATTGATTTATATTTGTGGAATTTTTCTCTGGGCTATTTTCTTACCTCAAGAATTTTTGAAACACTTTTCAATGTAGTGAGATTATGTTAACATTAACCCATTAGATATCTTGATAACTTTTATTCTATTGATCACATTCACTACTTCCATAACTTTTATATTAAAATTGCTACTCTTGAAAGTAGTGCCCTTGACGTACACACATTTGTCACACTCATTGATCCTAAAGCCATTTACAAGCATGACTTGGTCAAATTTTATGTGCTATTGTTTTAGCATTTGTTTTAAGCCATATAATGACTTAACTTACACACCTTCTTCTCCTGTCCTGGAACAACAAACCCTTTTGGTTGTCCCATATAGATTTTTTCATCTAGATCACCATTTAAAAATACTATTTTAACATCCACTCGATGAATCTCAAGATTATTGATAGCTGTAATTGGAATCAATAACCTAATGGATATTTTCTTAGTCACTTGCAAATAAGTGTCAAATTAGTCAAGATCTTCATTTTGCCTATATATTTTGATTACTAATCTCACCTTGTATTTGTCTATAGTACCATTTGCTTTCATCTTTCTCTTGAAAATCTATTTACGCCCTAAGGGTTTATTTCCAAAATAAAGATTCGTCAATTCCCAAGTATGGTTTTGCATGATGGACTTGAGTTTATTGATTTTTCTATAATGGAGCTTCTAGTGTTGTCATTCCTTCAAAGAAGGTTTGCGATTCATTTTCTAGCATATAAGTCAAGATATCGAGTCTAAAGCGCTTTGACGTTTTGGCCTTTTTGTTGTGTTTTGGTTCATTTTTTTTTATCTGACTCTTGAACTTCTCGAGGTGTTTTAATTGAAGTTATCCCTTCTTCTTTTTCCCCAGGAAGCACATCCTCAAGGAAACTTGCATTTTTTGATTTAGTAATAGTATTGACATGAATGTCATCTATATCAAATTTATGTATAAGGAATCTATACACTGTACTATGTTGTGCATATCCCATGAAGATTCCTTCAATTGTTTTAGATCAAATCTTGGTCATTTTGGAAGGTGGAATTCATATGTTAGCTTGACACCCCCATGCTCGAAGATATTGGTGGGAAGATAGATGATTTTTTTAAGCTTTGTAAGGTGCCTTTTTCTAGTTTTTTGTGAGGTAATTTATTAAGTAAGTGGTTTGCTATCAACGCTGCCTCTTTCCACCTGCTTTGAAGTACTTATGTATTTATTAACCACACTCCATCCTTTTTTTCAATATTCTATTTTTACACTCTGTAATGTCATTTGATTATGGTGCCTATGGAATTGTCACTTCATGGATTATTCCATATTCTACACAGAATTTTCAAATGGGTAAATATATTTCTCACATCTATCACTTTGAAGAGTTTTTATTTTCTTTTCAAGTTGTTTCTCAACCTCATTTTTATATTATTAAGTACTTTCAAAGCCTCATCTTTACTTGAAAGTAACTAAACATAACATTACCTAGTGTAATCATCAATGAAAGTTATAAAATATTTCTTTCTACCTCTAGATTGCTCCATTTGTGAATCACATATATAAGTATGGATTAAATTTCTTGGTTTATTGTTTCTCTCAATTGACTTAAAAGGAACTTTAGTCATTTTTGCCTCAATGCAAATCTCATATCTTGATTTTAAATGAAGGTCTAATTTTGGTAAAAGGCCAAATTTGACAACTTTAGAAATTGATTTGTAATTAACATGTCCTAATCTATGATGCTATAAAATTAGATGATTCAAGCAAGTAGGAAGAACTTATTTTATTATTAGAATCAACATTTAGTAAATTTTTTTGGTACAATGGCCATTTGCATTCATTTGAAAAAGACCATCGCACAAATAACCTTTACTAATAGATATTCTATTTTTAGTAAGTACAAACTTGTTAGACTTAAAAACTATTCTAAATCTATTCTTACGCCTTGACACTAAATTCCTTGTAATTTTTGGCGCATGAAGGATATTGTTGAGAGTTAACTCTTTTCTAGAGGCCATTTTCAATTTATTACTTTGCCAACTTCGTACACCTTGGAGCTTGAGGAGTTTCCTATGAAGAGTTTCATCATCTATCTCTTTATAAGTTGTAAACATGTTTTTATAGGAGCAAACATGTCAAGTGGGCCCTGTGTCTACCCACCATTAATTGTGATGCAGCTTGGGGTCTATGGTCTCAACCTCAACCTGGATTTTTGAAATTGACCTTGCCTTTGACATTGATCTCAATTTGAATTTGCACAAGTGATTTTTCTGGCCCTTTGACTTGACCAAAAGAGTATAGGTTAGGTTAGCTAAGATCACCCTTTGCTAAGGCCTTCTAATGCTTAAGTTAGTAAATAGCTAAGGTGATTAAAGGAGTTCAAGATAAAGAGGGGAAATTAAGTGAGAGTGAATAATAACAACGACTTGAAATTGTGTGATTCATTTTCTTTTCTAGGCAATGAGTTATCCTTGCCTGTACGAATCGATGTGGTGTGTCATTGTGCGTCGGATCCCAACTTGGTCAATGGTCTGAAATTCGGGTCTAACCCGAATCGGATTGGGTTCATCCAGGTTATGATATGACTCGGATAAAAAGACATATATCCAATCCTATTTGGGCATTTTGATTAAAGTTTGAGGGCAAAATAGTCTTTTCAACTCTCTTCATTAATTATTACCATTATTAACTCCCTTACTTTCCAAGTATGTTGGTTTTTTCATTTTTTTGGGGAAGGAAATACATTGTGGAAAGTAGACACAAAGATTCCTTAACATCGGATTTAGTGCAATTGATCTTGGCCATTAGAGCTGCCTGGGGAGGCGAACTATTATCTTCAGACTTCTATAAATACCTGAGTGCCTTTCCATAACTTCACTTTCATTCCTTTCATCTTTCAGTTTCACTTCTGTTAGTTAGTCTTAGTACACTTCTTTAGATCTCAAATTCACGCTTTACATCTTCTAATAAGACCTCGATCTCTCAGGTCAGTCCTCTTAGTAAATATGAGCTTAAGTTTTTTCTCTAAGAAAACTTGCAACCTTCACCAATCAAGGTTGAGTGCCAGCATCTCCCTATCATCGAGTTTTGAGGATGTGACCTCTCTTCAGCTTATTCCATACTCGGGATTGACCCAAGCCTTGCTTTTCTCACTCAATGGACCTTGATCTTGAGACGAGTTCGTCTTTAGCTAATCCACCCAGTGTATTAGGGGGTGAGCCCGAATAGGACTTGGAGATCGTGGAGTATATCGTTGCCATATCTTTGTGGTTAACGATTATGACTAAGTTTGGATCTCTTGTAATCTTGGAGGTCAGGTCCAAGTTCTGCATTCTTTCAGAAATACAAAATTATTTTTCCAAATAAATTAGATTGAATGCATCTTTCCCCAAATGGTTATGCCTCATTCTCCATAGGCTTGTTGGAAGGGGGTTTGAGGCTCCCGATCCCTAACCCTATTGAAAACATCCTGTTGGGCTTAGATATTTATCCTACTTAACTGATTCCTAATGCTATAAGGCATATTCTTTACTTTTGTATCATAATGTCCCACATTGAGGTCGAACCTTTTTTTGCTCATTTTTGGTCCCTTTATTCAATAACGACCTCGACCCAGGCTAGAAAGCATGGATTTTATTACCTCACTGTGCGACCCATGTGTAAATTCTTGGACAACGTTCCAACTTCCTTAGGTCCCTAGAAGGAGTGGTTCTTCTTCATTAGAGCTTTTGCCCATCGCCTATGGCGGTTCAGGGCGGATTGGAGGCACAATAAGCCCAAAATGTAATACCCCAAAGTTTTGTGATTTACAAAAATTAAATTTTATTATTTTCAAATTTGTGAAATTGAACTATTCCTTATTTTATTAAAATTTATTGGGGCTAATTTGTAATTTTTGAAAAACTTAATTGAACAACAATTTAGAACCTAGGGCTTGCATGAAACTCCTTTAATCAATTAGGATTAAGATGATATTTTAATTAACTAAAAGACTTAATTGAACTATTTGCTAAATTTGGGACTAAATGTTAATTCTTAAAAGATTGAATTTTGTTAAAAAAAAAATTGCATGAGGTAAGACGTGTCACCACCTCACCATTTCATCTTCACTACCTTACCATTTCATCTTCACCATTTCTTCACCTCACCATACCATCTCTCTCATTTCGCTCTTCACTCTAACATTGGTCACCATTTCTAGTAGCTTTTTCTCCACCTAGCTTTGTCAAATGTTCTTCTTCACCAACCCCAGCCACACCATCACCACACCAACACAAACCTGGCACTAATATTTTCACAGCTTTGAGGAACCAAAAGTTGACCTCACAAACACCGACAAGGGGGCATCTAATGGATGATCTAAATAGTAGTTTTGAAAGCCCTTGGTGTGGAGAATAAGCTAGTGGCTTTGCATGAGTGATCGGAGCAGCAGTGGCGGCGAAAACAACCAGTACAGGCGCGGTGGCAGTAAGAAAAAATTGAAACTTTTGAGCCACGATTGAGGGCCTTCCCGACCTCAAATTTGAAAACTAAAGGCACCATTGGACTCAGGAGGAAGAAAGGAAGTGAATAGTGGTGGTCTTGATGTTTTTTGGTAATAATGGATGGCGGTGGTGGGGTGACAGTAGTTAAGGGTCAGAAACTCCTGCTCGTCGTGGTGGTCTTGATGGTGTGATCAATTTATGATTTTGAGTCTCGATTGCGTGCTTTTGGGTAAAACTTTAATTTGTTTATTTATTGATTCCTAATTTATTCTAAGTAAATTGTTAGGCTAACTAATGATATAAAAACTAGTTAACTAGACCAAAATTATTATTTGGGACCAAGAATTGAGACATGCAAGACATATATGTAAGCATAATGGACTTGGACATGTTGTGCTAGATGCTAAATTTAGATTTAATAAGGATAATAAGGATTATGTAATCCTTACATAATAAGGATTATGTAATGCAAGATTAAGTGGCATTTTCTTAGGATCAATTATGTAGGGAATTTGATTATATTGTATGAATTAGGATGATGATATGATATGATCATGACTTTGTAAATAAGAATGAGATATCATGCCATTTTGGGACTAATATAGACCATCATGCCTAATTATAGAATAATTGATTAATTATGGCCTAGTGTGGATAGTACATATTGGGTCCTTTTTGTCATGAAAATCAACAGGTTAGTGATTTTGAAATGGTAATGACGTAAATTGTAGTAGACTATTAGAGTTGAATATGAATATTGATTGTGAATATACTATTTTGGTAGGGTGATGATGAAGTGGGTTTTGCCAATTAGTAGATTACGGGTTTTGATTATTTTGCTGAAACTACAAGAGGTGAGGATCTCCTACTCTGGGTTCTCGCTTGTATAAGCTTGTTCGTGCTTGTTGGAACTATGAGGGTCTTTCTTTCTGGCTCCTGTCTATCTGTCTGTGATTATGATATGCCCCTATGTGGGTCATCTCTTTTTGTTCCTTACTGTTTAATGAAAGTTTGAAATGTTATTTGCTATTTGATTTGTGGACCCCTATGAGGGTTAATGTTCGATATCAATTTTGTTCTATTATTTTATATTTATTTTGAATACCTCTGTGAGGGTTATTCTTAGACATCAAATTTATTTTGTTGTTCTGATGCCTGGAACTCTCTTCATGTTGTTAGATTCTATCCCTCATACCCCAGCCCTATCGGCTCACCCCTTTTTGATCTTAATGAATGAAAAAATTATATTGAAATGGTCTAGTAGACCTAATCATATTAATAGTTCTCTTGATTGTTCTTGTATCTTATTATTGGAATAGGCCTGTTGGCTATTATTGAATATCGTGCTTTATATTGCTTGAAAGTGAATTGTTACCTGTTGGCATTATTTTGTGCCACCCATGGGGACACCCTTGGGAAGTTATCACCTAGAGGGATACTACAGGGGGAATGGGCCCAGGGCTCGGTTCAAAAAAATGACTAGGAAAAATAGACCAACATTGACATGTCTTTCGGCTAGTACCCATCTAAGATCCTGACTTACAGGTAGTTGGAGGTAGTAAACTGTGAGTGGTGGGATCTGGTAGGCGGTCGACCATGCCATATAAGTTAGCTACTACATGCTAAGCTGTGTGCTTGTGTAAATAGGAGAGATAAGAAAAAGTTCTTGGTTCCAATTTTGTGTTGTTGATTGTTATCTTGTATTAATCGAGGTGCAATAAGGAATGATGCCAATAAGTCCACTAAATATTTATATGTTCATGCTCTTTCGAGTTTAAAGATTGATTCTTAATTGTCACAATTTGATCATCTGGATTGTTATCCAAAGACTTTGTTATTTATTGTTGTGGTTCTTCATTCTCTTCAACCTCTATTATGTAGTCCTTCACTGAGTCCTTAAGACTTACCCTCTTATGTATTTCTTATTTTTTCCAAATAGGATTTGATGATGGGCTGGAGGATATATTTGGTAGTGGGATGAGTGCTTGAATGTGCTTCTAGGATCGCCTGGACATCAGGTCTTAACTTGAGGAGATTATGATATGATAAATTGAGTTAAAGATTTGCAACATGTATAGTTGTGGTTGATATTTTAGTTTGAATGTTGTTGAACTTTTTGATATGGTACCTTGCACTCTGATATAGCTTCTACATTTAAATTAAAGCATGTTGTAAGGTTATGATGTTGTTGCTGTTGTTGGAAATTTGTAAAAAAATTTCATGGGCTTATCGATTATATTGTCACATGCTTAAGAAATGAATTAGAGTGGTGTCTCAACTTAAGTACTATCTTGAGAGGGGGTGCCACACAAAATCTCTATATCCAATGAGGTCACATAGGGGGAGAATTTTGTAGATTTCCTTACTGACCATTTTTATAAGGTTGGGGAACTCTTAAAAGAGGATGTTCTCAAGATTGCTAGCCTCTCATCAGCTAATATCTAAGTTCATAGGACTCTTAGCGACAGTTCTTGCTATTATCAATTTATTATTTCTCTTCTTCCTATTTGTCCACTTGGGCTTGAGATCTAACATTATTCTTCCTTTTGTAGTCATGTCGAGCACAAATCCACGGATCATTAACAAGATGAAAGCTTAGAAGAAAGCCTCAATGGCGAAGGCCCAATCCTTCAAACTTATGTTGGCCCATTCATCAGTTAGCTATGTCTTGACCTCGAGCCAACCCTTTAGTGCACCAATTCTGCCAGCCGAAGTGGAACTACCCATGCTATTGATTCAAGTACCAAGGGTTGGGGTCAGCCTACTTGACATCGAGCTCAAACATTATTGCAGTCGTGGATGCTTCAGATATAAAAAGGGAATAAATAGAAATATGTCTTTAAGATCAAGAGCCTGAAACACTCTTCCTTTAGCCATTTGAGTAGGAGTTCTTTAGAAAAGTTAGAGAAGTTAGGGAAATCCTCCAAGGAGAAGGGCTTGAGCGTAAGTCATGTGGAGAAATAACCTTGAGTTGACACGACCCTTGCATTTACCTCCCTCAGAGAACTCAATACTTATACATGTCATGAGGCAATCCTAAACGATGCATGTAAGGATTACAAGATTGTCAATTCCTAATTTTTTGGTGACCTTTTGCATCTGCCTCTAATCCCAAACTGGAAAATTTCATATCAAAGTAGCATCTTTTGATCCTAAGTCAAAGAGGCCTTATATGAGCTCTATGAGGGGTATCTGATGGTCTAGTACCAGGCATTGCTAGTCCTCATGAACTTTGGCAAGCTGGAAGAGAACGGAGCCTGTGCCCTGATGCAAGTAAGCTTTTACTTTTTTCTTATCTAATACATTTGTCTGGGATCGAGGTTTGATACATCTTGCTCATTTTGTAGAGGGTTGCTTACATGCCCCAACTTGCCCTTCAATGTGCTTACTGGCAAAACTATTTCATGACCTCGAATAATGAGGTCATGGAGCTCAAATTGGCCAAGGACGAGCTTAAGGCTAATCTAAAATTGACTCAAGCGTCCATTGAAAGTGAGCTTGCATCCCACAAGGAGGAGCTATCAGAAGATAAAGGATCTGGAGCAAAAGCTAGTGAAGGAGAAGAAATCTTTGACTTTTGAGAAGTAGGCATCATACAACGAGAGATGTTTTAATGGCGTGCAGAGTTCAAGAGCTCCACAGAATTCAAAGAGCTAATCTAGAAGACTAGAATGGATGGATCTCGAGCTTTCAAGAATTCTAGCACCTTTCAATCCCTGGTTGAGAAAAAGGTTGCAGAATACACCTTCATAGGTTTAATGAAGTGCCAGGCTCAGCTAATGATGTTAAATTGAATCATTAAAGGTTTCAACTTGAAATAGATAGATCCCACTAAAGATGCCAACCTAAAAGACTACTCAGTCGGCGACCTCATCGAGAAAGAAGAACCTAAAAATGAATTTGCTTTACTTAGCCCTGGAAAAGAAAGTTGAAGCCCCTCTTCCAATGATTAAAGAAGGTGAGATCCCTTTTGGAACTCCTGTTAAAGTGATGAAGAATCCTTAGGAGGCTTCTTAGACTAGGGCTAGTGATAGCATAGAGCCCCTTTACTTGTAATTTTTTGTATTGCTACTTTGGTTAGAGGTCTTTTACAACTAGCTTATGTACAACGATATTAAATTATAAGTTGATGTAATCTTTTTTATGAATCAATGCAATTATTCTTTTGAATCAATGAAGTGTATGAGTTTCTGCTTTAATAACTCATTTGATCTCGAGTAGTCAAAATATGTTCGTTTCATTTTGCAATGACATACCGCTTAGATGTGAGTTTAGGTTTGAGTTAGAATTTGGCATAGGACCCTAATCCTATAGACTTGGGATCATCTTAGGATTTAGGATCTTGCTCAAATCCTTTACAAGATCCCAATACCATTGATTTGGGATCTTCTTGGCACATAAGGTCTTGCGCAGTCCTTATACAAGAACTCAATACCCTTGACTTGGGATCTTCTGGTGCTTAGGATCTTGTGCAGATCCTATATAAGATGTCGATGTTAGGAGTCAAGGATCTTTTGGTGCTTAGGATCTTGTGCAGATCCTATATAACATGTTGATGTTAGGATCCTCTTGGCACTTAAGGTCTTGCATGGATCCTATACAAGAACTTGATCCCATTAACTTGGGATCTTCTGGCTCTTAGGATCATGTGTGGATCCTAAACAAGATGTTGATTCTGTTGGTGGTATCCTCTTGGCTCTTAGGGTCTTGTGCATACCCTATACAAGAACTTGATCTTATTGACCTAGGATCTTTTGGAATTTAAGATCTTGTGCAGATCCTATACAAGATGTTAATCATGTTGGTTGGATTTTCTTGGTTCTTAGGGTCTTGCGCAAACCCTATGTAATAACTTGATCCCATCAAATTAGGATCTTTTGGCGTTTAGGATCTTATGCAGATCCTATACAAAATGTCGACCCCATTGGCGGGATCTTCTTGGCACTTAGGGTTTTGCATAGACCTTATTCAAGAACTTGATCCTATTGATTTAGGGGTCTTCTTGGAGATATTGAAAAGAAACATACATGACCTTGCTTGGGGTAAATTCTCAAAACTAAGCAAAAGATAATTGATGAAATTAGAAATGCATTACAAAGAGCGTTAGCCATACATTGGCTTTACAAGATCTATTTCAACCTCAAACATAATTTTTTTTAAAATTCTACACATTCCACGACCTCGGGAACCCCTTTCTTTTAGCATTCTCCAGCCTATATGATCTTTGCCTTGTCACCTTAACCACTTTGTACGGTCTTTCCTAATTTAGGTTTAGCTTCCCCACATATTTTGAGACTTCCACCATTTTTAGGACCTAATCTCCTACCTAAAAGCTTCTTTATTAGACTCTTTTGTTGTAATGCTTTACCATGGTTCTTGTACTCTTGGATCTTGACATAGGCATTATCTTTCTTTTCTTCAATTACTTTTAGCTTAAACTCCTCAGCCTAGGTGTTACATTTTGGTTCAGACTCCAAGATTCTTCAAGTAGGCTTTTTGATCGTAGCTGAGATCATACCTTTTGCCTTATACACTAGATAGCATGGGGTCTTTTCAATTGCAGCCTTTGGAATAGTGTGATATGCCTATAAGACCCCTTGGATCTCATTAGCCATCCTTCTTTTGCTTCATTCATATAGGCTTTGAGGTTGTTCCAAAGATCGTAATTAGGAATCTCTATCTGCTTGTTTGCTTTTGGGTTATCCACGTATGTGAACTATTGCTTGATTTGAAGTTCCTTGCATTAACTTGTTATCTTCTTCCTATTAAATGGAGTCCCATTATTGGAAATTAGGACATGCGGGATCCCAAATTTGCATATAAGGTTTTTACAAGGGAAGTTGATGACCCAATTTTCGATGACCTTTACTGAAGCTTCTGCCTTAACCCATTTACTAAAGTATTTCACCACTACAATCACATATCTTTTTTGACTTTGAGTAGGTGGAAAAGGGCCCAGCATGTCGATCCCCCACTAATTGAATGAGCATGACACAGGAATTAGCTCCATTAGTATAGTTGGCTTATAGGTAAAGTTGGCATGGAATTAGCATTTTTCGCATTTGTTCACCAAGGCTGCCGTATCCTGGTTCACAGTGGGCTAGAAGTAGCTGTGCCTGAGGGTCTTGAGAGCTAGAGACCTTCCTCCTAAATTATTTCCACAACTTCCCTCATGGAATTCCCTCATTACATAATGTGCTCTCTTAGGTCCTAGACATTTTAGCAACGGCCCTTTGATAGATCTTTTGTATAACTCCCCATTAACCGCAATGAGCTGATTTGCCCTAAAAAATAACCTTCTTGTCTCCCTCAAGTTCTTTGGGTAGGTCCCATCGATCAAAAACTAAATCAAGTCCCTCTTTCTATGTCACTCTGGCCTCCATTTGCATCATCGCCTTTTTCTCAGTGGCACCATTTTCCAATTTAGAATGTTTTGCCCTAGCAAGGTTATTGACGCACTCAAGTTCCTTTGGTATGCCCAAACTTAGCCAATGCATTAGCCATTTCATTCTCTTCTCTAGGGATTTGTTGTACTTGGCAAAATGCAAACTCTTTATGAGCTCCTTTACCTTTTTCAAGTATTCTGTCATAGATTTTTCTCGAGTCTCAAATGTTCCTTCAATTTGAAGTGTTACGAGCTGTGAGTCAGTGTAAACATTTAGCCTTTCAATGTTCATGCACTTTGATGCTTTTAACCCTATGATCATTGCTTCATATTTAGCTTCATTGTTGGTGACCCTGAAAGCCAATTTAATTGTGAACTCAAGCTCGATGGACTCGGGTCTTTTAAAGAAAATTTTAGGTCCACTAAAGTGCGATGTGGCGGACTAATCAACTGCATCATCTAAGTTTCTTTACTAGGTTTGGGGTCATGTTCTACTATCTCGACCACGAAGTCGGCTAAGACCTATGCTTTCACAGATCTTCTGCTTTGATTTTCTATGTTGAACTCCCTAGCTCTATGGCCCACTTGACCAACCTTCTCGAAACATTAAGCTTGGAAAAAATTTATTTTAGTGGATGATTAGTTAAGATAATAATTTTCTGAGATGGAAATAGGGCCTCAGTTTCTCTCTGCCATCATAAGAGCTAAAACCAACTTCTCAACCTCCAAGTATCAATTTTTTACTTGCAATACCTTGCTGACATAGTACATTGGCTTGTAAACATAATTCTTTTCCTGAATTAACACCAAGCTCACTGCATGTTCTGAAGTTGCCAGATATAAGTATAGTAGGTCCCCAAAAATAGGCTTTACCAATAAAGAGGGCAAGGCCAAGTACTCCTTGAGGCCTTAAAATGCTTTCTCACATTCATTGTCCCATTGAAAGTTTTCATGTTTCTCAAAATCTTAAAGAATGGAAAACTATTATTAGTCGATCTCAAAATGAACCAATTTATGGATGTAATCTTTTTGGTCAACTTCTAAACATCCTTCACTAATTTAGGCAAGCTCAAATCGAATATAGCTTTGATCTTTTTTGGGTTGGCCTCTATCTTGTGCTTGTTGACTAAGTACCTTGGGAACTTTCCACCCTTGACCACGAAGGTGCATTTGGTTGGGTTAAGCTTCATCATATATTTTCTTGTAATGAAAAAATCTTCTTCTAAATGCCTTAAGTGATCGAACTCATTCAAGCTCTTGACCAATATATCTCCACATATACCTCCATAGTTACCCTGATCTAGTTCTTGAACATCTTATTCACCAACCTCTGGTAAGTGGCTCCTATGTTCTTCAATCCGAATAGCATGACATTATAACAAAATATTTCCCTTTTGGTAACAAAGTTTGTCTTGTCTTTATCCTCTTCTACCATGAAAATTTGATGGTATCCCTAGAAGGCATCCATCATGCTAAAGAGAGCACAACCTACCATTGAATCCACTAGTACATTAATATGAGGTAACGGGTAAGTCCTTTGGACAAGCCTTGTTTAGGTCCGAGTAATTTGTGTACATTCTCCACCTTCTTTCCTTTTTTTAGCACGAACACCATATTAGAAAGCTACTTCATGAACTGGATCTCGATGATATATCTCGTCTCTAAACGTTTATTCACTTCGTCCTTTATGATCCAATTTTCCATCACCATATTATTTCTTTTCTTTTGTTGGATAGGTCTAACTTAGGGATCTACGTTCATTCTGTGTACTATAGCCTTAGGATTTATCCTATCAAAATTCAAGGGCTTCTTAGCACAGACATTAGTGTTTATTCTCAGAAATTTAATGGTTAAAAATTCCAGTTTTGGAGTTATTTGGGTCCCAATCCTTGTTATCTTACTCAGGTCTCTTGGCATTAGTTTGATCTCCTTAAAACTACTTGCTAGCTCAATTCTTCACTCCTTCACTTGTCTTTTCTTATTTTTTTCTTGGGGTTTCAAGTTTGCAATATCCTCAACAGAGGACATAATCATTTTCTTACCTTTCGACCTTGACCTTGAGCTCTCTCCCTTCGACCTCAAACCCTTAGTCTCGAGTCTCTTTTTCAGAGACACCTAGTAGCATTCTCTTGTCTCTTTTTGGTCACATCATATTTCTCCAATTCTCTCTTTTGTTGGGAACTTCATTTTTAGATAAAAAGTCAAGACTACTACTTGGAATTGATTCAAACTGGGTCTTCTTGAGACCACATTATATGCAAATAGGGTATCAACTTCAAGGAATTTAAGCATAAGGATCCTCTAGCAAGGTTTTGTTCTCAAGGAGACAGAGAGGTTTATGGTCTATATAGGCGTAACCTCAACTTTTCCAAATCCTGTTAAGGGTGTGTAAACTGGTGAGATTTTTGTGAGTGAGTTTCATTTTTTTTAAGACCTCTAAAAATATTATGTCCATGGAAATCCCATTCTCCACTAGGACCTTGTGTACTAAAAAGTTGGCTATGTTTATCGTGATGACCATGGGATCATTTTGCGAGCCAACCACTTTTTGTGAGTCGTTGTCATCAAAAGTGATTGTGGACTGGTAAGCAATATTCAGCATTAGGTTTATTTTTTTCTGACTTACTTGGTTCTTGATGGACCTGACATGTTTTTTCCTTGCATTGTGGGAGACTCTTGAGGTTAGACCTTTTACTATCATGCATATGACCTATTGCTGCAGCAAGTTGTCCACCATAAGGTCATTTGCAATTTCTTTGCCCTTATTCTCTTTGCTACAAGACCTGCTTTGAGACCTTGATCGATTCTTTTTTTTACCATGCTTTCCCTTGGGCTCTTGCCCTTTGGACCTAAATTCCTTGGTAATAAATTCTTTCAAGTAACTTTGTTTAATGACTCTCTCTACCTCATCCTTGACCTGAATGCAATCCTCAGTGTTATGACCTCAATTTTTGTGAAAGCTATAGTACTTACTCGCATTCTGCCTTATTGGCATATCCTACATCCTTCGTGGCCATTGCAATATCTTTGACCTCTCAATGTCCATGAGCACATGGGATCTTATGGTGTTGAGTGGAGCATAATGGTTGTACTTTTGGAGTGGAGTGGTGGCGATATTTTTCAGATCAAGATTTGTGAAATCCTTGATCTTTTTTTAGATCTTCGAGGATATTCTTGGACCACTCATGGTCCTTCATGGCATTGATCTCTTCCTTATGAATGTAATGTTGAGCTATTTTCATCAACTGCTCCGTATCCTCTGGGGACTCCCTAGCAAGAGTTGAAGCTAGGGGCATTTTCTTGAGGCCATAGATGAGAATGCTATGGTCATGTCAATACGCAGGTCTTGTACCTCCAGCATCTCATTGTTGAACCTATTTATGAAACCCCTCAGGGTCTCATCCTCCTTCTACTGTATAGTAAACAGAAAAGTTGCAGAACTCTTGGACTTTTTCTTGCTAGCAAATTGGTATAAAAACTTTCTTATGATCTAGTTATAAAATACCATTATCCCTAAGACCTATCCCATAAACTATTCCTGCATTTTCACACTTAGCGTCGTCACAAAGATTTTAGAATTCATAGCATCCAATTGACCATACAAGTTCATGATGTTTTCAAAAGCTATAACATGTTCTTGTAGGTCCTTGGTCTTATCATATTTTGGTAGATGTGGGGGCTTCAGTGTGAGGCTACAGACTCGATCAATATTTTATGGGAAAATGGTGAGTTCTTTTTTCATAGTGCTAAGGTCCCTTTTTTCTTGAGTTCATCTATCTTTCTGCTCAGTTGCTCAATCGATTCATTTAGCTTCTCCCTGGAAAGTGAAGGTTGGGATCTTTTGAGTGTGGAGTCATCTCGATTTAATATCAACAATTCTATCTTGATCCTTATTCATTTTGGTAAATATTTGGTGGGTAATTTAACCTTCTTATTGCCTTACTTCCCACCTCATCGGAATCTACCATCTCTTTACCCCTCAAAATCCTCAAACCTTGCACACCTTTAGCTCATTAAGGACATATTTTCCTTTCTTAAAATAGTGATTATTTCACCGACATAGGGGCCGCCTGGATGGGTGTCATTGCTGCTAACCAATTTTTGCATTCATGTTCATCCCAGAACCTCTAACTCATTTCAAAAACCAATCCCTCCATATTACTCCTATTAAGCTGCACTATCTGAGTTCCATTAGGGTCTTAGGTCATGTTCCCTCAACCCATTTCCTGAACACTATGGGGTATAACAATAGAAGTTGGTATGGGCGAGGTGGGTGAAATGGGCAGTGATAGGGATATAGGTGATATGGGGATGAAAGTGTTTATAGTTCGTTCTAGAGTTCTGTCCATCACTAACTGTCTGCTCTCACTATTGATGAATCAAGTCAGAGTTTCCATAAATGGTGCCAACTGATCCCACTTGGGGTTTATGGTCTCAACCTTGACTTGGATTTTCAAAATTGATCCTGCCTTTGACTTTGATCTTGACCTAAATCTACACAAGTGATTTTTTTGGGCCTCCGATCTGACAAAAAAATCACATGTGAGGCTAGTTGAAATCGCCATCAGCTAAGGACCTCTAATGCTTAAGTTAGTGAATAGCTAAGGTGATTAAAGGAGTTAAAGATAAATAGGGGAAATTAAGTTAGAGTGAATATTGACAACATGACTTGGAATTGTGTGATTCATTTCCTTTTATAGGTGACAAGATATCTTTATCTATACAGATTAAGGTGGCGTGTCACTATGTGTTGGACCCCAACTTGATCAACGGCCTGAAATCTAGGTCCTAACTTGAGTTGAGTTGGGTTCATCCATGTCATCTTGACCCGAATTAAAAAAAATTGATCTAGTCCTATTTGGGCATTTTGATTAAAGTTCAGGGGAAAAATTATCTTTTTGATTCTCTTCATTAATTATTACCATCAAATTGGGATTTTCAACTAAATTTAACTTTAAAACAACCATGCATAGACTTATGTCTCCTACCTTATTGGATAGTTTGTCTAATTCTATGATATTAGCATAGGTAGTCTTTCTTTTCTTTAGAACCCCACCTTGCTGCTAGTGTCAACAATCCATAGCTTAGTGACCTGGTTTGCCATAAAAATAGCAAGCTTCTTCTAACTTTTTTTGGGTTTTGTCGCATTTCTTACTAGATGTGCCTCTTTTGCACTTTTTATTAGATGGGCCTTACTTTATCACTTTAGCCTTCACTTCATAGTTTCCATCCATTTTTCTTCTTGGTAGCTAATTGTCTTCCTCTATTCTCAACTTTAGAATGAGATTCTCAAGATTCATCTCTTTGTGCTTGTGCTTAAGATAATTGTTGAAGTCTTTCCAACTAGGGAACAATTATTCCACTAATGCTACCATTTGGAAAGACTCTCGAAGAGCCATCTCTTCTGTAGGGAGCCACTTTATGAAGGATCATTTGATAATCATTCACCTAAGACTTGATTGATTTAGTATCAACTGTATATAGAAAACATAAGGAACTCACTAATGATGAATTTCTTCGTGTTAGCATCCTTTGTCTTTTATTTCTTCTAAGTGACTCCGATGAGGTTGAAAGTTATTTATACTGAAAAGGGGTGTTGTTTGGACTAATTCAATTAGGGAGATTGAATGATCCAACAATGATATTTCTTGAGGTCTGAGATTTGCAACAACAACAAATGTTAAACTAGCCGAGGTGCCTCTGACAAAGGTACTCCAATGCTCAAGTTAGTTCTGATCAAATAAAGGTAATTGAATAGAATATTAGGAGCATATAGTGTATTTGGCATTACTTGGAGTGTGGCTAGCCATGAAGTATTTATAGTCTTCTCCTAGTGTGTAATATGTTAAAGGTGCCTTTATTAGGTGTGGAGGGCTCTTGTCCTTGCCAAGGGGTCAATGGACATTTTTGATTTTGGTATTATTTTAGGTGGCATCATCTTCTACTTTTTAAGGTGAACAGTACTTTCTTTGGGTAGGCACTTCTCTGCCAAAGTTGGTGACAGAGTTGGTAGTAGAGACTGTATCGACTGACATGCGCCATTAATACAAAGGTATGCTGCTTGTCAGAACATTAAATATGGTTAGGATATGAGTCAGTGCTGGAGTGAGCTGTCCGGTCGATAATGGTCGAACATATGGGGTGGTCGATCAGAGAGATAGTTGAACAGGCCAAGTGGCCCGAAGCCTCTAGTTGATGCAGTTGAGAACCGTTTGCTCGACCAAACAGTTTTGGTCTAGTGGTTTGGCCCAATTGGGTTCAGAAGTGACGTTAGGCTATGCATGTTAAGTGGGCCTGGCCTATTGGGGTACCTCATATCATGAGTCCCCCCTACTCGGGGTCCTAATTGAGCTTATCAATGAGCAAGAGCAGGGATTAGATAACTGAATAACGATTTTGGCGGTTACAATAATTTTATAGTGATCTTTGAGGAGCCTTCAAGTTTGGTGCTCTGTTGGTATTTCTCCTTAAAATCTCATCGAGGCGTCTATTCAGCTATTAGACTTGATGGGATACTTCTTCCCACTTATCCCGATCCACTTGGGTGGCATTCTGATCAAGACCCAATCTAAGACGCTCAGCCATATCGCACTGCGGGGCTCGAATAGGTTGATGCACAAAGTCTGTAGACTCTCTTTTCTCATCATAGTAGTCATGCCTAGAGCATTTAACCTTATTATGCTACATGGCTTGATTAGGTCTGGCGTGATCTACCGAGTCCACTACTTTCTCCTGCATTTCTAGATGTCTCATCTCTTCCTGCAGACATCTAGGACTAACTTTGTGCCTGGCGAGTGGTTATCTAGATTCTCAGCGGCCACAGCTATTCTCAAGGGAACTATTTTTCAGTGGGGGCGATTGCAGAGTTGCACTGGCAGTGGGAGCGGGCACTGTAGCTTGTTTGTTCAGTATGGCAGATAGTTGGGCTAATATTTGAGTTGAAATCTACTCACTTATCAGCTGCATCAACTGGGGAAATATGAGTGTCACTACCTGCTCCTGAGGGGCGCTGGTGCCCAGAGCGTGTGTACCTTGCTGGGGGTTAGGGAGAAGTGGAGAAATGGACCTCATGTTCTTCTCTCTTTTGAATACTACTCTGCATGTGTTTATCATTTTTCTCGCTGCAATCTCAATGAGATTCCCATAGACGGTGCCAAATGATGTGGCTGAAAGCTGCTTATAGAGAAAGAGAGTTATATTTTTAGATAAATCGACCAGGGAGGTCGAGTACTCAGAGTTGTATATATCTTGGGGTTTGAGATCTGCAACCACAACACACATTAAGCTAGCCGAGGTGCCCCCAGCTAAGGTACTCCGACGCTCAAGTTAGTTCTGGTTGAGATATGAAGATTGAACAAAATATAGAAAATGTATAAAGCTTATAACATATTGGGCATTACCTTGAGTGTAGTTGAGTTTGAAGTATTTATAGCCTTCTCCAGGCATAATTTGACCCTAGTACCCTTATCAGGTGTACTGACTTTTATCTTTGCCAGGGTGTTGGTGATCATTCCATGTTCAGATCCTAGTACTGTTCCAAGTGGCTAAATCTCCTATTTTTTTGGATGAACAGTACCTCTTAAGGCGCCTCTCTACCAAAAGTGGTGACAAGGTTGGCAGAGTTGGTGGTAGCGGCTTTATCGATTGTCACGTGTTACTAATGCGGAGGTATGCAGCTTGTCAGACTAATAAATGTGGCAAAGATCTGAGTCAATGCCTGAATGGGTCTTGAGGTCGATACATATCGACCCAACTTGACTATTGAAACTTTTGGAGTGGTCCTAAGGTCGATGCAGGTCGACCGCAGATCCTACTAAGTGAGGTCGATACTGGTCAACCAAACAGACTTGATATTGGACTTTCTGGGCTGTCTCACTTAATGTTGGGCCTGTTGGGCCTACTGGTTTATCCCATATCAGTTATGACAGATTACTAAGAATTTAAAAGAGGAGCAAAATAAATAAATATATATATACTCTAGTAATAAAGTATATAATCCACTTTTGGTATGCTTTCAAATGATTTACATAAAATGCACTCTTTTTTTTTATTTTTAAGTCTAATAAATAGAATTTATATAACAACTATCATTTATAACTCACTTATTTTATGTCTTACAATTACTATTTTAACATAACTTTTTAATTTTTATTTAAGAAAAATTTACTATTAGATTAAATTAACATTATATAAAAAATAAATAAATATCGTTATTGTACAAAAAATATTTAGAAGATTTTGCATATGTATTGAATGTGACAAATTGCTTTTTTTCTTTTTCTTTTTCTTTTGATAAAAGTAATCATATCATTAAAGCTTGGAATGAGACCAAGGTCAAAAGAGAGGATGTCCCCTGTTACAAAACACAAAAATAGGCAAATTCATCAAATCACAAACACCTGTCTTATCCAAGGATCTAGCTTAAGTAGCCAAATTGTGAGCTGCCATGTTAGCAGTTCTAGGGATGAATTTAAATTTCCAACACCTCTATTGCGACTAGAAAGTATGGATTAACCCAATTTTTTAGCATGGTAAAAACATTGAGGCAATTAGATTCGATGATTGCATTTTTAACCCTAAGTGAGTATAGTAATCTTTCAGCTTCTCTGAGAGTGAATGCCTCCGTAGTGGTAGGATCATGGCACCATCTTTTGCCGTGGCTGCAAGAAGGATGGATCTATTGGGATCATGAATAAGACAACAAAATATGCCATGCCATCGACAAAGGAAGCATCCACATTCATTTTAATCTAGTCAATTAGAGGTGGCAGCCATTGAGAAATGGGAGAGTTGGTTGACTTCATCATTTTTTTGTTTTTATTTTTTATTTTTTATTTTTTTTGTTTTTTGGTGCTGTCTAGTGATCCTTTGCCTCTTTGAAGACCTGTTTATGGAAATGAGATAGAGGAACAAATTGACCATGAATAATATCATTTCATCTTTTTTAGATAGCATGCATTACCACAACTACAAATACAAAGAATTCCTAACTCAGTTTCATAGAAGGAAACAATCTTGTGCTAGGTTGGAAAATGATTACAAACCATTAGGAAATTGGCATGTTGGTAAACTGATCAAGTATGAAATTCCATTAGGAGGCAAAGAAAAAAGAAGTAGTATATAGGCATTCCATAAAAATGTGCACCAGAGTTTCGTCTAGTTGGTTGCATAGAAGAAGACATGAGTGATCAAGGATAGGGAAAACTATGGGTTGGCAAGATGTTCTGGATAATCTTCCAGAAGAAGAGTTTATAGAGATCATGAATTCTAGTTGTCCAGCATTCATGCCAAGAAAATGTCATAGTTATGAATGGGAGTAAGGTATGCTAATTCGGTGGAGAACTTGCTTAACTTGGAGGCAGGCCAAAAGAGACATATACATGATCTTGGGATGTTTCGATTGAAATCTTAAGGATTTCTTTGACCGTATTAGGGTAGAAAAGTTTACGGAGAGTATTAATGTTCTAGGTTCCATTTTCTTGGGAAATGAGGTCTTTAATGAAGTTGATGGAGCCAAGAGAAGGGTAAAGAAGGGGAGAGTTTGTTAGAAATATGGTAGGGGATGGGGGGAATCCAAGGTTGGAGCCAAATGCAAATATAAGAGTTAGCTATGACTGAGTAGCAAGCTTATTTTCTAATGAGATCTTGGCATTAGAAGATATTTTCCATTAAGGAGATGTATTTCGGAGATGAGATTGCATACTCAAGAAACTTTCTACTTGAAGATATTTTGCTTTCAGAAGATAAACCTACAGAGAGTCATAATTCAAAGCAATCAGCTAAGCTAGCTTGGAGAATAATGCAACATTAAAATTTGACATAAGATGGAAGCCCAAGCCCCAACTTTTTTTGGGCAAGTAGATAGAATCCTAACATTTCAATTTTAGAACTTTTTGATGATTGGATGTGCCCCACTAGAAGTTCATCACCAAGGAGTCCATTTTTGAGGTGACAAATTTCAAAAGGATGGATGTAAACAGGTAGTATGAGGGAAGAGCTTAGGCAACACGACTAATAGGAACTCCTCTAGCTACTTGAGAAAGGATTTTGGATTTCCAGCCATTAAGCCTCTTTTAGAAGCGAGTAAAAAGTTCTTTAAAGTTACCTTTAGAGGGTCTAGTTTTGTAGAACTGATTCCCTAAGTATTTGATCTAATGAGAACATTCAATCATCCCTATTAAGGATTTACTCTCTCTTTTAAGAAAGGATCTAACATTTGAGTTGAAATGAATATGATATTTTTCCTTATTGACTTTTTAACCCGATCAAAGTTCAAATTTTCTCAGAGTGTCCCTGATTGAAGAACTATCCTCCAACGAAGCACAGGAGAAGATAGTGATATCATCTGCATAGAAAAGGTGAGAAATAGAAAAAGCAACCCTACAAGTTTTAACACCTGTGAATTTGTGTTCAGATTCCTCATGGTAAATAAGCTTAAAGAGGCTTTCAGCATAAATAAGGAAGATAAAATGAGAGATAGGGTCACCTTGATGAATGCCTCTAGATGGGTTAAGCAAATTGAAGGGGGATCTATTAACAATGATAGAGAACGAAGTGGTTGAGATGCATTGGAAGATCAATCAAGAGAATTTATTTGAGAAACTAAAGTTTTTGAGAATCTGGATAAGGAGTAGCCACTCAACACGATCGTAGGCTTTGGCTAGATCAATTTTAAGGGCCATGAAACCTTTCTTACCATTTTTTGTGGTTGAAGTAATGCATGATTTCATGAGAAATGATAGAATTATCACTAAGGGAACGATTAGCAATAAAGGCCATTTGGGTTGGTGAAATTAATTTTTCCAAGACTTTCTTTAGATGATTGGCAAGGATTTTAGAGATAATTTTATACGTTACATTACGAAGGCTAATCGGTGTGAGGTGATCCAACTTAGAAGATTTAGAGATTTTGGGAATCAAGGTGATGAAGGTGTAACTTGAGGTTTTGAGAAGAAATCCAAATGCAAAGAAGTGAATGACAACTTTAGAGACTAACATACCTATGATGTGCCAACATTTTCTGTAGAAAGTTAGGTTAAATCTATCTGGCCTTGAGGAAGAAATATTATCAAAAGTAGTATTTTGAATTTCATCAAGGGAGGGGATTTAGCAAAGCATCTCATTATCATTCTCATCAATTACTTTAGGAAATAGCTAATTAAGATTATTTGGGAAGGGTAAATTAGTTCCAGTAAAGTATGAGGAGAACAATTCTTTGACGTAATTAGAAAAAGGATTTACTAATTTTATACCAAGAAGATACAACCATACCATCATGCAACTAGATAGATCCAATTCTATCAAAACACAAGTGAATGATGGTTGTAAGGTGGAAGTGCCTGGTATTTATATCTCTCTTGTGCAACCATTTAACTTTGGATTTCTATTTCTAAAGAATTTGTTCTTGTTTTCCTAAGATGTCCATCTCCAGTTGAAGAGTAGCCTCTTTTGCTAGATTGTCCTCTAATTGTTCTTTTGCTTGAATTCGGTCAATGGAAGAAATAAGAGATTTGATTTTTTTGTGAATGCTACTGAATTGGTAACAATTCTAAATTTTGAGTGCAGTTTGGGTGGATTTGGTTTTGGAAAATAAGATAAAAAAGGGGAAACTTGAAAAAGGAATTTTCTGAGATTGATCAATGACATTGAGACAAGGGTCCTCCACCAACCACATATTTTCAGGTTTGGACATGTTTAGAGGATGATAGGTTTGTGATTGGTGGTAGTGGCCAAAAGGTGAAACAAAGGAATAGGAGGAAAGAGTGATCCAAAAAGGATGGCAACAACTGCTTTATCAAGATGGGCTTGGATATTGACAAGGTCAACACATTTATTATTCCAACTAAATAGGAAACCATAGAAGCCCAGGTCAATTAAGTTTAGAGAGTTCAGGTCCTAGGCTAAGGAATGGCCAAAAGAAGAAGTAAAAAGTTTACCACTATTTTTTTCTTGCTGGCTAAGGATGACATTAAAATCTCTAATGATAGCCTAGGGACTATTGAAAGTTTCAGCAATGTTCATGAGAGAGGATCAAAAACTTGATTTGGCTACTAAACTACATGGGCAATAAATGCTAGTAAGAAGATAAGAAGGCTAATTGGGAATATTTGCAAGTGGATTGATAAACTAATTTGAGTGACAATTTGAATATCATGGCCATTAATCCATGCAAGGCAAAGGCCTCCTGCAAGACTGATTAAGGGAACAACAAAATGGTTAACAAGACGAGCAGAGTTGAGAACGTGTAGCATTTGGGGTGAGGGAGAGAGTTTAACTTTACAAAGAAAGATGATAGAAAATGAGTGAGAAGAGAGAATTGCCCTGAGAGCTCTAATTGCCTTGGGTTAGACTAATCCTCAGTAGTTTCATGATAGAATCTTCGTGAGGACTATTTTTGTGACCCCTTTGGGCCGGTTATGTTATCGAGGGGGATTTCTTCAATCACAACAAAAAAGGTTTTGGGTGATCTAGGAGCATTTGATTGAGGGGTGGTGGATTTGGATCTTTTGACTTTAATGATCCTGCAATTAATTAGCAATTTAGTTTCTTCTACTAGAGTTTCACTTGTTTTGGAGAATGGGTGGGGTTCTGATTGTGTTTAGAGTTGAAGCTTTCAGTTATGGCCCATTTAAATAGAGGAAAGTTTTTTGGGGACCACAGGGAAAGAGAGGAATTTTTGGTGTGGGAGGAGGAGTCACCTTGGGTTATTTGGTTTTGGGTTTTTAGTTGGATAATGGGTTGAAGATTAGCTTTAGTGTTCTTTTATTTGGGTTCGGAGTTTAGGCTGAAACATTAATGGATTTAAGGTTGCAATGGGAATTGGGTTGAAAATGTGGGCTACAAATTTGGATTTATCAATGATTATTTTATGTGGCCCATTAGACCAAGTCCAACTTATGAGAAGTTTGGATAGATGGGGGATATACGAGGTAGGATAAGTACCCAAGGATTTTTGGTTCAATGGTCAAGGATTGGCTATAAGAAGTTTTTGATTTTTCTAAAAAGCAAAGCTGCCTAGAATATGCTACATTAATGCTCTCGAGATATGTGGTAGCAGAAATAGGAAAAGGTAGAGTGGTTTTGGGAATATGCCTTGTCCTTGGCTTGACAAGGTTGCAGTTTTTTTCTGAAACATTAATTTAGCTCAGGAGAGAGAAAATAGGATTACTGGTTTGATTAGATAAGGGGTCTAACTTAGGGCTTTTAGGGGAATTAGGCTGAGGGATAGTGAGCGTACCACCATAGCTAGATTTTTGATTAATAAGTCTTTCGCATGTAGCCATGTGCCAAAATTCTGTTGAGGGACCGATGAGCTTGGTTCTTAGGCGTATGGGCATCCTTTCATTTTATGTCCAATACGGCCACAATCAAAGCAAAACTTCCAAGTCTTTCATATTGAATTTTTGCTCTTGTCATCGTAGAAGGAGTAGTTTAAATGATAACTTGGTTTATCAGAGGTTTTGAAATATCTATCTCAACTCTAATTCATAGAGATTTTCTCCATTTATGACCTTCCATGGCTAGGTTCACCTTTAGGAATTTTCCCACCTAATCCTCTATGAGTTTGCTATTTCACTTTTTATGAACATGACTTGAACATTGGATACGTAAATCTAAATCACCAAGTATGATAGATTTATATCTTGGAAAGCTTTGTTAGTAGGCCATACCTTGGTAAGGATTTTAAGTTTTTTGATATTTCATGTTTGACCCATGATTCTCCTCAAACAGTTGGTATCTTCTAAGGTAGCTACAAGTATGTTTTAACTGACTAAGTTTATTATGACTGAGTTTGGAAGCCCCCATGCTCTTATCAGTGTGGTTTTAAATAGACTGGTATTTAGGGGTTTATTAGAGATAACTTTAGCTATCATTGTTCGAGATTCGTTAATGGTAGAGGTGTCGTTAATAGATGGTAGATCTGTATTTATTTCACTCATTTAAGAGCTTTGGTTTGTTGTATAAGGTTAATGATTGAGTGGTTTGAAGACATCTTGTGATGGGAATGGAAGGGGGAACAGGCAGGAAACGGAGAGACACAAGAGGCAAAGGGTGGATGCAGGAAAGGTAACTAAGAATTGAAGGGAGGAGAGTGAGGGTAGGGGCTAAGAGGTGTGTGTGATGAAGAAGAAAAGGGATCAAAGGAAGTAGGAGGTAAGCAGAGGGACCCTTAGACAGGGAGTTCCACTCTTTAGCGAGAGAGAATACGATGACCAAAGCATTGGAAGCTCATGCCAAATTGTTGGTTGGTAATAACACTTATAACATGTATGAAGAATTGTTTTGATATGAAGCATACATTTACTCTAAACATTGTGATTGAATAGTTTTAATATTTGTGATGAAAATTCCACCATTAAATTAATTTTGTAATGCATTTATTTTTATCACATAACTAATAAGTGATGAAGCATAATGGAATTATAAAATATACCCATTAGAGAATATTTTGTGATATATTTCATTGACTTTGTGATGAATTTTTCTGTTGGTGAATGATGTTTTCTTATAGTGAATTTAGACGTTAAATTTTAAAATATTAATAAAATTATTATCCAAACAACTTATCACATGCTGAATTCTTTATTTTATCCTTCAAATTGTATTATTTTTTTATTCATTAGTATAATTAAAGGACAATCTACATAAAAAAATCAAAAATAACTTCCACTTTAAATATAAAATAGTGTTTTTTTATTTATAATATTGATATTTATTTTGCTTAAACTTGAAATTCTGAGATTAAATGAAAATTTCCTCAATTTTCTAGAAAATTAAAGTAGAATATTGGGAAAGTTTGTACATGTGCATGTGCTGAAAGTTGTGGGTAAGGAAACATTAAAAGCATTTATAGTCGATATCGGACGAAAATATTTGAACAAAGTTTTAGAAAATCTCTTAACAATTAAACTGGATTAATTTCTACCATCCATTACCTGAGGAACTAAAATTTATAAATAGGGGTTAGGAATACATTCATAGAAAGTCAAGTTTGAGTGCTTAAACTTGCAATTTTCTTGTTTGAAAAACTCTTATTCGTGCACTTTCATTTATATTTTTTTTGGGTCATTTTTCTAATTTAATAATTCAGTGCTTAGCTGCAAATATGTGTGAGACCAAAAGAAGAATTAAAAAAAGCCCTCCTAATTTACAGATTGCCCACAGTACTAAGTAATCTCATCATTCACTTTCTATCATTTTCATAATATTTTCTGTAGTTTCTTTAATATTCCCTATTTTAGCTCTTGGAACCAACTGTGACTCCAATTGAAATAAAATAATTCAACTCTTTTAATATTTACCTAAATCACATTTTTGATAGAAGAATTTGAAACTTCGATAAACATGATATTTAAGAAGTGTTTATAATTAATTCACAAAATTTATTTTTCATTTCTAATTTTACTTAAAAAAGCATATAAAATGTGTCACATTTTACTCATATTATACGTGGCTTGAGGAAAAGATAAACATAAGCTAGAAGCTAGAACCATCCTTGTGATGCTTTGAACAACTTATTGTCTTTTAGTAAATAATTATGACTATAGACATTTTATATTTAATCATTTTTCTCAAAAGTTCATTTTTACCACTTATTAACATCGCAATTCATATATTTTAGGATCAAATCAACAAGTATTTCTCCACCACCAGTGCCACCAAAACAATACGTTTCCTTAACATAAAATTTTTTGGTAATATCTCAATTCAATTTATCTATTTTTTAAATGAAAAATTATTTATTCAATTAATTAATTAATTTAACTATAATATCGATGATATAATGAAAAATTAGCGTTGAAAGGTGTATAATATGAAAACTATCAACAAACCGGTGTATATAGGATGCCACTCGGATATCATATAATTTGACTTATTACTATCACAAATGGAGTATTGATTAAAGAGCAAAAGAAGTATTACATTATTCATCTTAACAAGAATGAATTAGAAATGATATAATTTTTATAATTAAAAAGATTAGAAATGATGTATTTGTATACAATAAAAGGTTTTATCTTATATTAAAAGAGTCAAGAGACTTGAGTCAGTTTATAAATGATTCCCTCTCTCATTCACTGAGACTCTTTTTTCATTGGAACAAAATCCTTACTACAAAGCTTAATAGAATAAATGCATCATAGAAATAGACTTTTATGTCCAGCAATAAATATAGACTTATCAGTGATGTGTTTATTACTAAATCCCCACTTGTGGGTTTTTTGTGATACCAATCCTAGTATTAAATTAAAGAAAATAATTTTCTTTAGTAAATTGATAAACTTCCCACTATCTTACCTACAAAGTTGCATCATAAGAACAAAATTCTTCACCATTGATTTAAGATTGGACAATATACGAAATTAGACCTTCATATATAATGATAAATTTAAATATTATAGTTAAAAGTGTTGGAATTTATTTTGAAAGAAATTTTTTATTTTCAAAATACATAAATTAAATGATTGTGTCTAAAAGAATTGAAGTGCACACGCTCCAGGCCCCAGTGTCCCTCAGGAGCAAGTGGTGACATCAACCATGCCTCAGTTAATGCAACTAATAAGCAAATAAATCTTTGCTCAGATCTCAGCTCAGCTGTCCGCTGCGTTGAATAGGCACACCACAGTGCCCACCCCGACCGCTAGTGCTACCCTGCGATCATGCTTGCATCCTGAAAAGTAGGGCTAAGGATGAATTGTTTGACCATTTCACACCGCATCCTCGGAAGATGGTGGTTGAAGGCCTCCCTCGCTTCATTGGTTACCTCTGCATAACCTGCAGCCCGACCAGAAGTGTAACTCACTTGCAGGTCTAAGTGGGTCTTTTTTATTTTGGAGTCCATTCGACTCTGCTTCTCGACCGCCTTGACCAATTGCTGATCTTTGGAGTTGAGTTGTTCTTGTAGATCGACCATCTTTTTATTAAGTTGTCGACCTAGAGTTAGGAGGACTTGAGCTGCACTTTAAGGGTTTCCATATCCCCACCTCCTTGCAACTCTTCTCTATCCACCAGCGTTAGCTCAAATCGGCAGAAAATGTTGTAGCCCAGTTATCCCACCTGGAACACCAGGATATCACTCCATAATCCTATAACGAAGGAACAATTTAACGAGAAGTGATCGATCTGGTGCTTACCATGTTATAGTGGTAGGACAGTGCTCAGATAACCCTAGCCTAACTAAGGTTCATCAGGTTTTACTGGTCAGATACGAAAAGCCTTGACGAGAGCCACTTTAGAGTGTTGTCGCCTGTCATTCCTCCCTAGATGATGGAGGTCGAATCATTTATCTCCTCAGCTTGGTTAGTGGCGAATTGTGGAGTAGGCAGTCAGGGGAGTTAAAATAATGCACCATCGTTGGGCTTTCCAAATAGGTCATAGCCTGTAGCTACTTTCTTTTTCCTTTACCCGCTGCAACCTTTTTAAGAGCCAGGCCCCCCTGTTCGACCATTTGTCTTTTTCCTTGACTTGCGGGGCTACTGGGGACAAGCTCTTCCCGATGAGCAAATTGAGTTTCAACCGCTTGATCTATTTGTGCGAGCGTAAAAGCGGATGTTAATCATATGGAACCCGATGGTTCCGCAGAAGCACCTTCCTGCCATACAGCGGCTACTTGACAGCACTCCACGTTTCTTAGAGCACGGGCTTGGGATTCAAATTGACTTCGGGCCATTGCTTCTTCTCGATTTGTAGGCACAAATAAAATAAGCAAACATCAAAGTTGAACAGAAAGATGAGTAGCCACAATTAAAATGGTGGACAAAAATCTCTACCTAGTCGATCACCCTCAAGCAAGTCGAGTTGGGGTGGCAACAAGCCAGCCAATACCAAACACTTTTCCTCAATCAGAACTGAGTTCTTCATATGCCTAAATTCGACTAGATCCCTGATGAATGTGTTGGGCCAACTAGGTGTTTGGTTCTCTGGCATCTCCATAGGCCCCTCGACCAATCCCTCGGAATGGCAAAAACCTGACCCCCAAATATAGAAAAAGTGTTTTTTCCACTCTTGGCCATAAAAAGAAGCAACGAATATTTAGAATTTTTGGTGGGGTCGAGCAATTAAGTAGTAGAAACCAAATTTTTTCGTACTACCCAACTTCCGCGATATGGGTAAATGAAATAAATTTGAAAAGTTGGCAAAGGAAGTGGGTTGATTATACAGGTGCATCAAGATGGCAAAATTGTACAGTGTGGATAAAATAATTGGGAAGCAATTGGGTTATGCAAACTTCTAGGCCTATTAGGAGGTCGACTATTGTTTACGCGAGGGAAAACCTAAGCCCGCATTTTAACCTTTCCTTAAACACTACTATACACCGTCAAGGAGATTGATGCATTCTGCCCTGAGCTCCTGGTATTAACAATTCACACTCCTGAGGGATATGGTACATTGCCTTAATTCGTATCAGGTCAGCGGGAGTTATTTTAAATATTATTTTTGTGTAATGATCTGGGATAAATAGTTGACCTCCAATTTGGAGGAACCTCACTCGGGCCAGCATTTCCCTCAGAAACAAACCTCACATCACTCGAGCTATTAGAATTGCTCGAACTCAAGCTATCACTCATTGAACTACCTGATTTGCTCTTGCAAGAGGTTTCAGATATACTTCCACCTCCGATCTCCCCCTGATAGGCCATGCTCTCGAACCTAGTGTCCTCACTGTTGAGACTAGCAGACATTTTTTAACGAAAGAAAATGAAGAAAAAGAACAAATGAGCAGAGTAACTTATAGTGGATATCTGGAAAGCTCTAAGTGCACAAAGGTTGGAGAACTTCAAAGGCAGAGATTTAACCAGGAATAGATTCAGCAAAACTGTAAATGAAGGCATATATCCCCATTATTTATAGGTGTTTGTGTATGAAAACCCAAGCATCAGTTATAATTACACCCTGCCACCGTATGCTTCGTATTCTATGAAGTAACCAACACAATAAATGCAGTGGAACCGCCACAAACCTTGGTAAAAAATTCAAAAACCCTGGTTGAATATAAATAACCGCCCAAAAATTGCTCAAGTATTCCCTGCTCCTGCTCGTCAATAAGCTTGATCAGGACCGCGAGTAAGGAGGACTCATGATATGGGACAGCCCAAGAGGCCCATTTTTCTTGTTAGCCCAACAGGCCCAACACACTCAGCAATAACTACCTGGTCGAGCATATTGTAATTGACTGCACTTGACATGAAGCTTCATCTATCCTAGCATATTCTACTTTCTTCAAAATTGACTAGCCAGCCAGACCTATTTGATTCACATATCGACCTGATAACTCACCCAGACGTTGACTTAGATCTACACCACATTTATTACTCTAATAAGCAGTATGCTTCCGTATTAATGGCGCGTGACAACCAGTACAGTTGTTGCCACCAATTTTGCCACCAACTCTGGTAGGGAGGCGCCTACCAGAGGTACTGTTCACCTTAAAAAATAGGAGATTAAGCCACCTGAAACAATACTGATATCTGGAATGACCATCAATCCCTTGGCAAGGACTAAAGCTCAATGCATTTGGTAAGGGCATCTTTGACAAATCCTATACTGGGAGAAGGCTATAAATACCTCATAGGCAACCATGCTCTAGGTAATGCCAAATACACCCTAAGCTCTCTATAATCTGTTCGATTACCTCATCTCAATCAGAACTAACTTGAGCGTCGGAGTGCTTTAGCTGGAGGCACCTCAGCTAGTTTAACGTGTGTTACTGTTGCAGATCTCAGACCTCGAGAAGAATATCAGCTAAATCACTTGACCTTTCTGGTCAGATCTACCCCCAAATAGTACCCTTTCACTACAAACAACTTTCAACCTCATTAATGAGGAAAATTGTTGCTTTTAAAAAAAGTAACTTGAGTGATATGCACAGCCCAAATAAATTATCATTTTATTTTATATTTTCCAACAAGTTAAGAACAAAAATTCTTCTATTATGGTTGCTCTTATGTTGATCAAGATGCCAACACAAGAAGTTCAAAGATTGGAGTGCTTCAATGGACCAAATTTCAATTGGTGGTTACAAAGAACTCAATTCTTACTCACCACACAAAGGGCGGTCTATGTGCTTTAAGTGCCATATCCAAATGCTCCCAAGAACAAATCAAATGGTTGGAATATGACTATATATGCATAGGATTAATCTTGGGAGCAATGTCCAATTGTTTGTTTGATGTGTTTTGGCATCACTGAAAAGCACTTGAATTATGGAATGCATTTGTTGCAAGGAATACAACAGAGGATGATGGGCATAGGGTGTATTTAACAAACAAGTATGTAGAATTTAAGATGGCAGATGACGAACCTACAATGGAGTAGGTCCAAGAGATGGTTTGAATTACTCAAGAAATTGCAGTAGTAAGAGCACCAACGATTGAAAATTTTCAAGTTTCAAACATCATTGGTAAGATGCCATCTTCATGAAAAGACTATTGCAAATTGTTGAAGCACAAGCGAGAGCGGACCTTGGAGGAATTGCTTCAACATATACAAATTGAAGAGCAAGCCCAAGCTCGAGATAAAATTGAGGAAGAACAAAATTGAGTAAGTGGTTCCAATTTAAATTCTAAGGGCTAGTTTGTTTCAAATGATATATAAACAAATATATATATTTTAAATCTATCAAGATAAAGCAATATAATCTCACGTTTGGTTAGTAAGATTAACTAAAAAGTAAATTAAAATAAAATATATGATTTTACAATTATAACCTTTTTATTATTTTTTTAATAATATTTTTATATACTAATTAAGGGTAATTTGATCCTTTTGAATTTTATCCAAGCCTAGGAAAATGTATCAAGCATCTCTTCTCTTGATACATATTCCAACTTAATATAGGGTCAATAACTTATCAAGGACCCTATATCAAGACAAGCAAACAATAAATTAGGATTGATTATGCATCTATCAAGCATAATCAATTGAAGCAAATAAGCCCTAAAAAAACTAGTTCTATTAATGCATCTATGAATCATGCTGATACATTTGCTCTTCGTAGTCTAGCTAGTCATTCCAAAATGGCTTTCAAGAAAAAGAAAAGGGGTCCTTTTTCCAGTCTAATAACAAATCAAACAAAGCTAATATCTCGAAGAAAGACTCCAAATGTACTGGCTCTTATTATGTTTGTGAAAAACCCAATCACAAGACTGCACATTGCTGTTATCGAAAAGGACATAGAGCAAAAAAGAAAGCAACCATGTAGAGAATGAGAAATTAACTGCTATGATTTCTGAAACCTTCATGATGGATGCAAATGATGGATGGTGGTTGGATTTGGGTGCTACATGCCATGTAACTCCACATAAAACTACATATGATTATGGAAAAATAAGATTCCTAATTTAGAATATTTTAGAACATGGGGTTCTCTTCCTTTTGCTTTGGACACTTCCTAACAGGGATTAAATTAGTTTTTATTGGTTATGCAAATAATGATAGAACATATAGATTTTAGATTTGAAGAATAATGTTGCTTTTGAGACTACTTCTGCTGAATTTTTTGAAGCTAAAACAATTAAGGATGCTACTTCATTCTAAATAAATAAAGGTTTATTAGATTCATTAATGTTAAAGAAAAATAATAATATATCTAATAATAAAAATTTAGAATATTCTTAATTATAGCGATCTTTGTAAGAATATTGAAACTAGCAGACCAAATTTGAGTTCAAGTAAAAGAGGAAAAATAGAAAAAGACTTTGGACCTGGTAGGGTTATATATAATGTAGAAAAACCTAGAAATTATAAAGTAACTATGTCCTTACTTGATGCTAATTATTGGAAAGCTGCCATGGATGATGAAATTAAATTTATAAAAGGAACAAAAGTACTTGGACTTTAGTTAGTTTGCCTCCTAATAATAAGACCTTAGGTAGTAAATGGGTATTGAAAAAGAAAAATAAACTAGATGATTCTACTGACAAATATAAAGTTAGGTTGGTTGTTAAAGATTTTAAGCAAAAGGAAGGGATCAACTATCTTGAAACATTCTTTTTCAATGAAAAGTTAACATCACTTAGAATAATGCTTGCTCTAGCGTCGATTTATAATTTAGAAGAACATCAAATACATATAAAAATAATATTTTTTTAAATAAAGATGTAGATGAGAAAATTTATATGTATTGAACAACCTGAGGGTCATATAGTAGGACTAGAGGATAAAGTGTGTAAGTTTAATAAATCATTATATGAGTTTAAACAAACTCTAAGGCTGTAGAATAAGAAATTCAAGGAAGAAATTAAAAAAAATTGGATTCAAGAGTAATAAAGTTGATAGTTGTGTCTATAGCAAAGAAATTGGGAACTTGTGCATTGTGATCATTCTTTATGTTGATGGTTTATTAATAATTTTTTTTTCTTATAAAGTTGATTAATGAGACGAAAAATTATATTGCTCATATTTTTAAAGTTAAAGAGATGGGCCCGTTGATGTGATTTTGGGACAAACATAACTAGAACTAATAGAAAATATACACTGCAAGTCTGCAACAATCACACTATATTGAGAAATTACTAAAAAAGTTCAATAGGCTTGACTGTAGTCCTAGTAACAGTGCTCTAGGTCCACATCATAAACTTGTTCTTAATAATGGTGAACCTATTGCACAAGCTATATATGCAAAAATAATTGGAAGTGTTATGTATTTAATGAACTGTGATAGGCTTGATATAGCCTTTGCAGTTGGAACGCTCAGTGGATATACCAAAAATCCTAATCATGAACACCGGAAAGAAATTGATAGACTTTTGAGATATTTAAAAGGTACTATAAACTATTCATTACAATATTTTGGTATTGGTTTTTCCTTGAAATGTTTTAGGAATGCAGATTGGGCTTCTAGAAAGTCTGATTTGAAATCTACTGATGGATGGTTGTTTATGCTTGGTGGTGGATTAGTTGCTTGGTCATCTAAGAAGCAAGCTTGTATTGTCCTCAATGGAATATGAATTTGTGACTATGTCATTAGCAGGCAATGATATAGTTTGGACAAGAAGATTCTTTAGGTACATACGATTTATTGAAGGGCCAGTGCAACTCATCACATTATATTGTGGCAATAAAGCAACTATTCACTTGACAAAAAAATAAGAGGTTTACAACTAAGTGTAAACATATTTCTAGACAATATCAATATATTAAAAAATTAGAAAAAACGAGAAAAGACGTATTAGACTATCTATTAACTAATGAGATATTGGTGGACCCACTAACAAAAGCACTTTTAGGTGAAAGAATCTATAAAACCTTAAGAGAAATGGGATTAATATTAGTATAAGTGAGGATCACTAAGGTTGTAGCCTACTTTCACGTGGAATATTGTAGAATATTTCTTTTGAAAGTTCAAAGGAATCTTAACCTTAAGTAAGTCCATTCGAAAGGGAGCATGGATGCTTTCCAAGTACATCATTATTTATCTTTAAAATTCTAATTTCATGAGGTGATGTACTTTAATCTTTTGCATAAACTTGGAGGGTTGGACTAATGTCCTTAAAAAGCTTATAGACTCTTTTGAGTTGGAATGAGCAAAATTATTTTTTATAAGCTTGTCTATGTGAGTGTAGAAGGTTAAACTCATTTCTTATGGTTTTCAACAGGTGAAATCCTAAAGCACTCATGAAGATAAAATTGCACAAGACCTAAAATCTGTAGCTAGTTTAGTACCTGTCATACCGATATAGTGTGAAAAAAGTAGTTCAGACAACTCCTTGACAAGATCAAGTTCAATCCTCTTGTTTAGAGAACTGTTCAAATTTTATTCAATCTATAGGTTCAAGGGAACTCTAACTATGGACATACGCCATATTTTATTTGGATATTTATTATGTTCTACTCACATTTTTGGTTTATTTTGAAAATGAGGGGAGATTGATGGAATTTATTTATTTTTAAAATACATAAATTAAATGATTGTGTCTAAAAGAATAAAAGTGCCGATTGTCGATCATTGCCAACCTTTCACACATGTCTCAATAGATTTGTTAATAATTTAAGAATTAAATTCCTCCAAAATATTACAACTCTTTGGAAATGATCTAAGTATTTTCTATAAATATGCAGTAAACAAAGATATCATGAAAAGCAAGACGAAAATAACTTTTCATCTTCTTTCTCTATAAAAAGTTTTGCAATTTTTTCCTAAATTCCAAGTAAGAGTGATTGGTGCAGACCTATTCTTAGAATGCATTTTTTGAATAGATTGAATCGTGGGAATAATTTATTTTCAATAAGACACCTCATAATGTGAAAATTGTTGTTTTTAAAAAAATGTCTTGAATGATACGTGTAACCTAAAACAGCGTGTAACTATCTTTTAGTTATTTTTCTTTTCCGATTTATTCTTCTCACACTCCCACTTTTCTGTCCATTATCTCTCTCTCTCTCTCTCCAACTCCTATATGATTTTGTCTCTTATAAATATCCTGATTTATAATATCACATATGGGACATATCCTAATTTATAATGAAATAACCAAAGAATGGCGCCCAATTTCTGTATAAGTTGTAACGGCTCAATTCCATAAAAATACATCCCATATGTCTAACTTGCAACTACAATGTCGCAATTCGCAACCCGCCTGCCCACCTCCCACCAACCACTAACCTAATTTAAATCTTTTCTCTCCATCTTTTTACTGCTGGCCCAAAACATTTTCACCAACTGCCAAAACGTCTCTGAAAATATTGTATAGATTATGTATTATCCGTATTCCGCATTCCTATAAAAAAAATTAATAATAAAATAATAAATGACAATAGAATTATCACTATTGTTATGTAATAAAATTTTTTATTTGATCATAATAATATATTTAATAAGTTCTATATTAATAAAATTTGTGTCTAAGTTATCCACTATTGACGATTAGTAATACATAATGACAATTTAGTGTTGAGAAAATTTTATTACAAATTATGGTAATAATTTTTATTGTTATTAAAGTGTTAGTGCATGTGTTAATTATTATCAATAATAACAATTTGAAACACTAATTCTGTCATTGTTAAGCTATATTGTGAACAAAAAATATATATAGTGTTACTTAGAAAAGTATTATTAATGACATTATAGAAGCTATTGTTACCTAATGTATGTTTTAATGACAATTTTTGCATAACCTTTTTCATATCCATAATATTATATTCTTTATAGTGAGTTTGAAATTAATTAGTAGTAAGTATTTACTAAGACAAAATATTAATGTACTCTATAACTGTTACAAAGAGATCATAGATTGTTCAAAAGCGTTTCCTAATAGTGCTTCACATAAAATCAATAATGAATTACAAATTTAAACCACGCAAAAAAACAAATGAAGAAAAAATGAGAAAGAGAAACGAAGACTAGACACACAAAAAGAAAAGAAGAATAGAACACCTTATCGTAATGTTTGACTAACCATTATACTAAAGTCTACTCTAACTATGTAATTTATATTAGGTAATTAAAAATATTAAAATTATAAGTACAGAAAGAATGATATTATATTTCCATTATTGATGATGTATGGATCTGTCGCCACATGGCAGTCACTCCCCAAGGTATTGTCCCTTCTACGCCCAGTTGACCATTCGGTACATGCCATCCGGGCCGAGCGGGAGGTTTTGTCCTTAAAAGGCGCCTCGAAAGGAGAAGAGGGTCCAACCGCTTATATGCTGGTCAAGACCCTCCTCTCAATCCAATATGG
>JACGDI010005557.1:2657656-2672329 GCA_014898725.1 Jacaranda copaia
CACCAGCTGTTCCTGGGGGGCACTGGCGCCTTGAGTAGTTGGATGTTGCTGGGGATTAGGGAGTAGTGAGGAAGTAGATCTTCAGTTCTCCTCCCTCCTGGAAGTGACTCTTCATGTGTTTACCATTTTCTTTTTTTGTTGCAATCTCAAGGATTCCCACAGACAGCGCCAAATGATATGGGATAGCTCAATAGGCCCAATAGGCCTTTCTACAAATGAGACAGCCCACGAGGCCCAATGTGAAACAGTATAATTCAGTAGGCCCAACAGACCCAGATTCAGAAGAGGCAGCACACTAAGCCTAGAGGCAAGTCATTTTGGTCGACTAGTATTGACCCCGTATGCTGAGCCCCGTGGTCGACCCGTATTGACCTGAGGGCCTCTTCCAAAGTCTTATGATGATAGCCCAGAGGCGAAGTCAGACTGGTCGACTAGTATCGATCCCATATGGTAAGCCGCACAGTTGACCCGTATCGACCTGGAGGCCGCTTCCGAACTCATCATCTAAGCTTGGTCGACATGAATCGACCCCCGGTTGCAAATGGGACAAGTTGAACCTTTAAGCAATGATTACACGTGGCAGCAGATATGACTGCTGCCAATGGATGTAACCGCTTCCACCAATCCTGACAACCCTGCCAACAACTCTGGCAGAGGCGCGCTCCTACTGATGTGACTATCTAGGAAAATAGGAGATTGCACCATGTGGCACAGCCCCGAGATCTGGGCCAGAAAATAACTATCGAACCCCGATCATAAGGAAAACCCAAGTACACCTGATAAGGGTACTTGGGTAAAATCACACCATCATCAGATTATAAATCCTACCAGCACCACCACGCTCAAGGTATTGCAAATATACTATTCACTATACACTTTCTCTATACTCTCCGTCTAACCGAAAATCTGACTTGAGCGTCGGAGTGCCTTAACCGGGGCACCTCGGCTAGTTTACATTTGTTCTTGGTTGCAGATCTCAAGCCCAATACCATTCAAATCCACCGGAGTTCCGGACTGACACGCTCTTTGCAGCATCAATTATCAAAATAGAGTTAACTCTATTAATACATTAAATAACATATCAAATTAATTATAATTGAACCCTACTTCTTTATAAACAATATAAGTTCATTAAGTTAATCTATATATATATATATACTATTAACAAAGTACCTATCCATTTTTGTTGTGTTTTTGAGTGATGTGCCTAAAATGCCTGTATTTCTTTTCTTTTTTCTTCTTTTATAATCCTAATAAGTACAACTTATGTAAATAACTACCATCTATAGTCCATCATTTTATATCCCGCAATTATAATTTTATCATTTTTTTGCCATTACTATCTACATAAAAATTTGTATAATTATATTAAAATTATTAAAATATTAATATCACATAGAAAATAAATATTTATTTATTTATTTTGTAGTATAAAAATTTTAGCACATACATCGAATGTGCCAAAATTGCTAGTACTATTAATAAAATACTACCCACTTTTGGTGTGTCTTCATGTATTTTTATCAAAAATATCTTTATTTTTATTTTTAATCTCGTAATTGTATATATAACTACCAATCCACTACTATCATTTTATATATACACAATCATTCATGAAGGTTATACATATGTTTATTTCTTTGCAAATTGCTCTATTATTTTTTAAATTCTTTTTTATAGGTATGTTTTCTTGCATCTATACTATTTTATTGTAATTTAATCACTTATTTATATAAATTTTATTTGAAATTTGTTTGATAAATACAGTTGTCTTGACACTTAAATTTTATTGTTGTAAAATTTTATAATTTTTAATATGTATTGTTTTTATTTATATACATCGATTATACTAATAGCACATACATCGAGAGTGTAATGCCTGCTAATTATATATAAACAACAATTCCTTTTTGATGTGTTTCTAAGTGATTTTTTATAATGTCCTTATTATTATTCTTAATCTCCATTAAACTATAACTTAAGCATAGAGTAAATATAATTTACAATTCATTATTGCCACTCTACAACCCCATTACTAGCGTTTTACAACCGTTAATTCATTGCTCGTATTCCGACTTTGTGCAAATTCTTCTATATTTTCCAACATCTACCTGTTAGTGTATATGTTCTTTTTTATCTATGTTGATATTAATTTTATTACTTTTATTTATATCTAAACTTTTTCAAGTATTGACTATATATAGATCCCATTTCGATGTTTCTTCAAATGATTTCCTAAAATTTCCTCATTACTGTCTTTTAATCATCTTAACAACTTATGTATGGACTTCCATCATTCACAACCACCATTCCCACTCTGTACCCCACTACTGTAAGTTTATTGTAATATTTATTATATTTTGGCCACTTATCTAGAATTTAAATGTAAATATATTAAAATTATTAAAAGAATTTATACCATATAAAAATATAAACAAATTTTCTATTCACTTTACTCATTTAATTCCCAAAACTACAAGCTTTTGAAACATCCAATTCAGGCAAAATCAGACTCTAGATAGCCTGAGAAAAAAACATTCTTAAAATCCTAGTCTGAAAAGTACAAGGATCAACCCGTTTATAATAACTGACAAGTAAATAATAAACTACAATATTTTTACTACTAAATTTATTGAGGGAATAACTGACAAGTATTGTGCAAATACGAAGTTGTTCTTGTTGTTGAGATGAAGACTTGAAAAATGCTAAAAACTAACTGCCACAGTTTCTGGGTCGTAATCTCAACCGTTTTCCATAACGTCTTTCGCATTTTCCTGCCAAAACCCGTTACCCATTCATTCAGTTACTACTAAACTACAATGTATTTATTCTTTGATAAAACTAATACTGGTATCATTTTTTCTTTCTATTTGTTTAATTATTTTCAATTATAATTTATATTTTTTCTAAAATAAGAAATTCCATGCAGACACGCAATACTGACTTAAACCAACGAAATAGAAGTGGTCTCCCTTTGTGCGAGCAGTTTAAGGTTCATGCCCAACAACTCCACCCTCACAAAACAGTTACAATAACCAAAACCCCTCTTCATGTCTATATATATTTTTACAGAGAGAGAAACATACATTTAGTTTTTAGAGAGAGAAAATGGAGGGCAGCAATGGCGGTGGTGGTGGTGAGAAGATTAAAGGGTCTTGGAATCCACAAGAAGATGCTGTATTAATGAAGCTGGTGGAGGAGCACGGCCCTCGGAATTGGTCCCTGATAAGCAATGGGATTCCGGGGCGTTCGGGGAAATCGTGCCGGTTGCGTTGGTGCAATCAGCTGAGCCCGGCGGTGCAGCACCGCCCCTTCACAGCGGCGGAGGACGCCGTGATTCTACAGGCGCACGCTGTGCATGGGAACAGATGGGCTACCATCGCGCGGCTCCTGCCTGGGAGGACGGATAATGCTATAAAGAATCATTGGAATTCCACGCTTAGGAGGAGGCGAAATTTTCACGATGGTACGGCGGTGGCTCGGAGGCGGAGTTCGGATGAGTCAGGGAGCGGGTCGTCCGAGTCCGGGTTGAAGAGGCAGTGTTCGCGCGCGTCGCAGGAGCAGAGTAGTTACAGTGGGGATGAGATTTTGAGGGAAGGGGAGATAGGATTAGGCCATGATGGGCCAGATGCGCTTGCACTGACCCTCTTACCGCCGGGAGAGGGAGTGATGGATTTACCTGCGGGTGAGAAAAAGGTGACGGATGATTTGGTCAGAAAGGCAGAGATGCCGATCGTAGGGGAACGGGAGGAGGAAGACTTGACGGTAGAGATTGGAGACACGTGTTTGGTGACGATCATGCAGAGGATGATCGCACAAGAGGTTCGTAAGTACTTTGATAAGTTACGGGCTCAAGGTGGGCAGAATGGTTAATGAATTTTGTACTCTTTTGCTAAATCTTGAAATGTCAATGACGGCTCTCTCTCTCTGGCCTTAGTAGTTTAAATTAAAAATGTAAATCAACCAAATTGTTCGGGTCTTGATTCCATATCTTGAAATCCCTTCCTTCCATGAAATTTGCAAGATATTATGATTCCAACTTTGAAAGCTTAAACAATTTAGGGGTAGATTTCATGCGACTTAATTGAGTGTTTATCAAAATTAGCGGTGCATTATTAGAATAAAATTTGTGATGTTATCAAAATAAAATACTAATATTATATGCATAAGTAAATAGTTTATATAAGAGTAGTTTAAGGACTTGTATGTTAAAGAGAATCAAGGAAGTCTTAGTTCTAGCAATTATTGAGGAATAATCATGTGTAAATGCATGGTAAGTTAAAAAAGTTGAAGAGTACGATATAAAAGATTATATTCTCAAGGATTACAAGTGGGAAAATTTGATGTTGCTTGTTTAAATACACAAGTTTATAAATATTAAATAAGATGATATCAAAACAATGTTATCTCTAATATCTTACGTGCCTCTCTAAAAAAATAAATATCTTCAAAAGATATTTAAAATTTATTGATAGGGGAATGTTAAAATGGTTAAAAGCACTTCAATTTGGTAGGATTCATGCCTATTTGCAGTGGGGTGGACTCGAACCTAATCTTAGTTGATCTTTATTATTGAATTGAGTTCTACGTATACGAATAAGATTTCACCATTCCACCAAAGGAGTGTTGGCATCCAACAGTTATAAAAACTCCTAAATTCGACATTTTTCAATAATAAAAGTGGAGCCGCAGCGACCCGACATTCTGATCAAAGAGAGGAAGGAGGGGAGCAAACAAAGCCGTTTGAAAACTTTGTGTTGTTTTAGCAATATGACTATGGATGGGTTCCTAATCTCCTTGTGGTCATACATTGAGATGAAACACCACTGAAAGCTAATGGTATTTTATTTTGAAATCATGATCAGCCGTTAGTACCCACGTAAAGGGAGGCAATCATGGATTTAGGATGGGAACAAGTATCGTAACTCTCTATTAATCCAGCCCCAACTTCCTTAATATTTTTATGCGATTTGATCTAATACTTTACACATTATGTTTTATGTAATTATATTTATGATAATTATATAATTATATTTTTATGATAATAAAACAAATCATATCATTATTCACAACAATCTAAAACCATGTATGTGATTTGTGTTTGAATTGAAGTATATAACATGTGATGGATATGTTTTTTTTATACTTGGTGTTCCAACTGCATATGAGTCGATGTCGAGAATTGGATGAATCAAATAAGAGCGTTATAAAAACTATATGGTGGAAAAGAGGCGTCATTTTCTTCAAGTACTACAAGAAGAGTGGAAGCATGATTGTTGGTAAATGTGCATGATTAAGGCAATTGGAAAAGTATGCTTTCTATAGTCCTGCTCCACATTTATCTATTCATTTATCCATAATGTGAATCCCATTGTGCAGCATTTTAAGTTAAAAATGATAACGGAAATTTCATATCAAAATTATTGAAGAAAGAAGACCTCAAAAAAATAAAACAAAATAAATAAATAGAGTAAACAAGGGTTTGAGGATAATGATGCAGCGTCAGAAAGTATTTTTAAATCATTTGATTTTTATTTGTTATTATTTCTAATTCTCTGTAAAACACATACTGATAGACAACTTTGGGGATGTAGAATTTTAGTGTGTTATTTCTTAACTGACGGCATTATTGTATGATTATTCTAAATAGGATATATAGAATATTTTGGCATAAGTTAATGGACAATTGCTTTGGTCATTTACTGTCAAACCTCCTCATATTTGCCCATCCAATGCTTGTAAGACCTATTACATGTGTTTTGGAAGATCTCTATATTTAGAGTTTGGTGAGTGCATTTTGTTAATTAATAATTTCTTACCTTCTATAAGTGTGATCCACTATATAAAGAAGTTGCTAATTATTATTGTTAAAACTCCTCTAAAGATACATACTTTATTAATAAGATGCACTAGTGTGTATGAATTTAGTTAAAACAAAAAAGAAAAAGAAGAAGAAGAAGAATAGATGACGACTCGGCGAATGGATCCCTCACCCACACAGAATAATGGAATTTATATATAAGAAACAATATAGTAAAATTATGTTAATGCAACAAGATAATGGTTCATGAATCATTTAATTTTGTAATGGTTAATTTATTCTTGGAGGTGTAATAAGTAAATAAAACATTTATTATAATAAATAGAGGCGATTATTACATAATTGATTATGGGCACATTACAACATAATTATGTGGATTAATACTGCATTATTAGCTATATAACGTATGAAATGATAATGGATACAAAAATAAAGTATCTAATTGTCATCTATCTCTCCCTAGGATTAAAGAAAAATCGATGTAAATGGTGTGTTCATATGTGTGTGCGTGTTAATAATGAGCAAGTCGTAATTTGGACAGTAAAGGAGAATTAAACTCAACATTTAAGAGTTGTATAAAATAATAATCTATTATGTTGTGTTTGTAAGTGTGTAGAAAGTACATATGAGATAATGACAGCTGAAATATGATTTTCTTTTGTCATTACATTTGTAAAAATCATTATTGATGCGAGAAAATATGGATTATGAAAAATAAAAATTAGGATCCGAATTTCCCTAATACATCTAGGTCGTCACCAACGTGAAGCCCGACCTCATTCATCAGCATAGATGGAGAAACACATTGCATAATCACAATGCGGAGAGGTTGTGCGACAAAATATACTGACATGCTGCATAATCGTCGATTTAAATACACGTGGCAGCATCACAAATATTCAAGGGGGAATGTTCTGGCTAGAAAATACACGTGTGTCTATCATAAGTACCTAGAATGCGCATTTACTAGGGATGGGTAAATTACAATTATCACTTTTGAGATTTGGCATAATTACAAAGAAGTTATTGCTTTTTTAAGAATTATAAAAACCCTCCTGAATTTTGTCGTTGTCCAACAATTTAGTCATGCCGTTAGCCATTGTTAAGATTTTTTCAAATTTTTGTTAAAAGGGCATGTGAAATTCCATAAATGCCCTTCGATAATTTGGTTGATGAATTGATTGTGTAAAAGTATAAAAAAGTCCTAAAAACCTTAATAAAATTACAAAAATGTCTAAATCTTAATAAAAAATATATATTGAAAAATATGTAAAATGTTTATATACATATATACATATATAAATAATGTTATATAATATATATGTGATATGGAATAGCTCAATAGACCCAACAGGCTCAACATCAAACGAGACAGCCCACGAGGCCCAATGATAGTATTTGTTTGATCGACCGGTATCGACCTCACTTGGTAGGGTTCGCGGTCGACCTGTATAGACCTCAGGACCACTCCAAAAGTTCGAGCATTCGAGTCAGATCAACATGAATCGACCTCCGGCGTTCACTTGAATTCTCGTCGGGCACATTGATCTGATTGGTCGAGCCCCTCTACTCCAATGACATATGGCAGCCGATGCAACCGCTGCCAATAACTCTGACAACCTTGCCAACAATTTTGGCAGAAACGTGACTCTGCTTGAATGGTCACCCGGGAAAGTAAGAGATTTAGCCACCTGGCACAATACTGGGATCTGGACATGAAATGACTCCCAACTCCCTGGCATGGAAAAAAGCTAGTGCACCTGATAGAGTTATTTGGGTAAAATTATGCCAACAGAAAGTTATAAATACTCCAGACCCAACCACGTTCAAGGTAATGCCACTTACGCCATACACTTACATTCTCTATATTTTGCTCAATTTTCCTCTCGACAAGAGCTAACTTGAGCGTCGAAGTGCCTTAGTTGGGGCACCTCGGCTAGCTTAACGTGTGTTGTGGTTGCAGATCTCAAGCCCAAAGTTACATACAACCCTCATTTCCTCTACACGCAGCTTTCTACAGCATCAATATGTATTATATATATGATACATATCATACATATATGTAATTAAAAAAAAGATATATACTTACATAATATGTAATATATATATATTTAGTAATTTAAGTAATTCTACATAATATGCAATATTTACATACATATACATACAACCCCTTCCCCCACCGCACCCCCACGCCCTCCCACCACCCACCCCCTCTGGCCTGATCTGGCCACGGCAATCGCTATGCCAACGACCGTTGTGGTGTTGTTGCTACCATGATAGTAGCAGCACCGTTTTGGCTCGTAGCTTGCGGCTACCATGGGTAGTGAAGGGAAGAAGAAATGGTGGGGGTAGGGGAAGGTGGGTAGAGTTTGATTTTTAAAAAATAAAATTATTTTTTCAATTAATAGATAATTTAATTAAGATATATGTTTAATTTTTTAGTTATTGTGTTTTGAATTAATTAGTAAATTTAAGTAAGTTTTGTTGATTATTGTTTGATATATTTATTATTTGAATAAATGATAAATATTTTTACTTTAAATATGATTTCTACTTTAATAAATAATTTAATTAAATTTAACTAAATTATTGTAGATATATTTATTAATGTAATATTATTTAATATGTAACTCAAGTAATAAAAATTTTGTTATTTAATATTACTAGATAAATTTAATTATATAAGTAAATTATTTTAAGTATATATACTATTTAAAATAATTCAAAAAATTTAAGATATCATCACACATAGAGGAGCATTTAGGACTTTGGCCATCAAATCAATTTTTGGTATTTTTTATTTTTTAATTATTTTTCCCTCAGGGGCATTTTGGATTTTTCTCATTTTCCGTCTACCTTACAATTAAGTTAGTTGATTTAGGAGGTTTTTGTAATTTTTGAAAAAGTGAAATTTTTTTTTTATAATTACACCAAATTTAAGAAATGATAGTTGTGATTTACCCAAAAAGAATTGAGCTATAGGTTTAGGTCTCAACTCGACGATGCCATAAAAAAATGTGTCTCTTTGTAATTACCTTTTGAGACTTAGGACTCATTTATAAATAAACTAATTTTGGGATTCAATTATTTTCCACGATCAATTATTTTAATAAATAAAATTTTCTCTTATTTATATATACAAATTAATGCCAACTTTTGTGTTGTCACTTAATTAATATATTGTCACTATTTTTTTTTCTTCTTGTGACTTTGATTTTTGACAAATTTTTTTTTTTTTTTTTTGCATAAAATCCAAATCATTTGTGTTCGTAATTGAACTTACTAGGCTTATCTGTCACATAGATTTGTAATTAAGGTTAAGTTGTGCGTATGCAATTGAATTAACTTTTTCCTACTTTTGTCTCACTAATCGAGTCATAGCATGCGAAAACTATATAAGCTCTACCACAATTGTTTTTCCTTCCAATTGCAAATAGGAACACGTGAATTATACAACTTCGGATAAGCATCCAGATACTACGTTAGTTTATAAGCTTAATTTCCATACTTAATTGCGTGCTTAGCACTAATAGTTTGCTTCGTTTCATTAATGAAGTGGAATATAAAGAACGTAAGAAACGTGCATTACCAAACTTTTGACTAATCACTTATTACTTAAACCATGACTCAGATTATTGTGTAGTCGGGAAGTTTGGCAAAAAGGTGAATTAATGGATTAATGAAAGTTACAAAGAACCTGCATCACTTATTATCATAATTAGGTAAAAAGGTAAGGAGACAACAAAAAATAAAGTCGTTTTATTAAAGCTAGTGGATGTTCACTACTACAACAGATAATTTTTGGAATTATTTATTTATTTATTTTTTAAAATTTGAAAATTATCGTCGATACATATGGAGGTGTTTGGATAAATGGCCCCCACATAGTTGCAAAATATTTAGGATACGTTTTAAATATTGTGTTTATATAAAACAATATGGGCAGTTTTTTAGTTTTTGGGACTATTTTTCCATCATTTCTGGACTATTTTAATATATATATATATATATATTTATTGCACAACCCTCTAAGAAGATGATATCACTTTATAAGTACAATTAATATTAAGTTGCCCTTTATATTATTATAGTGCAGTTTTGCAATGTCTTTTTTGTTTATTTGTCTCTAATTATTAATTTTTTTTTGTAGTGATTCAGGATATTAATAATTATCAATCACTATTTTTTAAGGGTAAGAAACAATTATATCGACTAATTATGTATCAATATATAAACAAAAATTAGGAGTTAATTACCAACTCTTTCCTCTATCTTTCAAAACTATAAAAATCCCTTCTAAATTTGATTCTATTACGTAAAAATAATTAAAGAACTTTCTATTTTACTCTTGAGGTCAGAGCAATTTTTGTATCTCTCTTAATTAAAGTACCCTTCATAAGATTTAAGATTTATATAGTGGGGATATGTTTTCTACATAAAAGACGGAATGCGCAACAAAACATTATTTTGAAAATATAAGCTTTGAATAAAAAACTTAAATATATTTCAATTACAGGATCCAAGATGCATTATAATTTAACCTTTGGTTTCATTTTTCATTTGAAAATTTGCAAGTTGAAGAGTAACTTTTATCTAATATTTAAATGTTATTTTCTTTTCTATATACAAATTAACAAGAGTTACATTTGTACCATTAAAAATTTTATTGTTTGACTTTTCGGCTCACACTTCTTCAAAATATTACAAATCTCAAAGTGCATTTTTTGTCAATTTTTCTTATTAAAATTATTTTTCGATGTTTAAATATATCTGTACGGTTTGCATAATTGAAAAGGGTTTTTTTAATGCATGTGCTCTCACTTTTCTATCTTTAATTATGCATTTAAAATTTTCTAAAATACCCCCTTAATGAAATTAAAATAATTAATATTGACGCCTAAGAATATCTATTAACTATTATATCCTTCTACAGTCACATGACCATTAATTTGATCTTAAATGTTATTTAACACTATATTAAATAAAAGAGCTAGCATCATATTATTTCAATAATATAGAAATTACATATCAATTAAACTCAAAATAATCTCATCTGAGATATGACCAAAATTAGAAAATAAATTTAAAATGATAAAAAAAAATCTTATAATTAATGTCTATTTATATATAGATAAGATTTTCGAAGGAAAAAAATAAAGAAAATCTATGAGATGTTTTTTAAAGGCAATCTCTCTCTATGTATATACACATGACGAGCGTAATTATATAAATTTATATGAAATAATTTTATGTTTGATGTGCATCCTTCATTTGCAGGCTTTTAATTAAATCGGTATTAAATAAAATTTAAGGGCAAAATAATTTAAGTTTAATTGTAAAAGGGGCAAAAGCTCAATTAATATATATGGGGCCAAGTGAATTAATCGTCTTATTCGGTGTGAGGATACTTTTGTCCATAATATTATGTATATGCATTAATTTGAGGAGTAAAGGAGATATAATAAAAATAATAATTGATGGTTACCTTGCACTACAAGAAGATCATAAAATAAATTTAACCCATAATTATAAGAAACAATAAATTATATAAAATAGTTCTTACACAGAAGTGTACGGAGCTTGTAAAATTTTATCAAGAGTGCTACTTAAAGCAACTTGTTGTAAAGTTGTGTTTGCTAATGATCTTATGCGTGCTCATTATTATTATAAGTACAAACATAATCTTTTTACAAAAATTAGATTGATAAAATTAAGACCTAAAGTTATAAGATCTTGAATTAAAATTGAGTATTGGCAGTGTGGATCTTTGTTTGCTTGTATAACAATTGTTAATTTATTATAAACTGATAAAAATTAATTCATAATTGCCATATTATTATAAACATATACTTAATTTATTCAAAAAATAATGTGAACCAAATTAATTTTTTCCACTTAATTACTTCATCTTTCATCCGTTAAGTCCGGCATTTCAATTTTCGGGGCCAGTATCTTTTACAATTCCGTCGAGGATGAGAATCATGTTTGCTGATACTGGCTACATCAGTAAACGGAGAAAAAAAATGGGGGCGCAAAAAAACAAGGGAAAAACCGAGTCAAACCGGAGAGTCAACTCGGAGCGGAGCACGACAAAGCGGGCAACTCGACTGAGCCATAAGCCACTTATCCACACAGTCCGAGTGAAAGCAATGGCGGCACTCCGGCATCAATTTTACTTTCTCTTTATCCCCAAAAATCCCAAGGCATATACAGCACTCGGCTTCGCTAAAGTTACCGGCGGCGGCGGCTGCCGAATTCTTGTACAAAACAATGGGCATGTTGTTGATCGCAGCTAGGTCGAGGCCCCGAGGCGGGGCCAGGGACGGCGGATCGTGGGAGGACGTGGAGGCCGGAGGCCGAGGAGGAGGGCTGAAGCGGCAGACCCACCGCGCATAGATGAAGAGGAGAGTGAATACAAGGATGACGGAGAAGAGAACGACGACGAAAAAGAGAGTGTGGCCGTGGATTTGGAAGTTGCTGTCGTTGAATTCGGCGTAGTGCCATTGGAATGTTTGCGAGGATGCTTCCTGCGAAGACATATTTATTGGGGAAAACTGATTATTATATGCAGACACTGCATAGAAGAGCTGATGCCGATCAAACGGGTTTGTTTTCGTGTTGCGGCGGTGGTGGAATGGGTTGGATCTCAAGAGGCGGAAGTTCAGACAAGCAGTTACTTCCCTTCCATAAGAAGCTGTACTTATAACTGGAGATCAGGCTTCCATAATGCAAAGGGGGGAGATTTTGAGCACTCGCTATGGAAGCGCGTGGAGGCTTCTTCTTCATCCTTTTCTTTTCTTTTCTTTTTTTTTATATATATAAATACCATATATAAAAAAAATTACAATTAATATAATTTATATGTAAAAATGTAAATGAAATAAGATGATTTGCGAACGGTTTGAACTCGATTCGATAAAAATTTGAATTCAACTCAATTTTTTAATTCTGAACTGAGTTGAGCCCAAATTCGTTAGTCAAGCGAGTTAAATTGAATCGAGTTCAATAGTATTTAATTAGAAAAGTTTACGAGTTTAAATGAATTTTTTTTATTATATATATAGTTACAGTTTAGGCTCACACAATAAGACATATCAAGAAAAATATAGAAGTAATAGTACTTTGTTTTTAACTTTTAGGAAAAGAATAAAAAAAGTTTATTATTACATATTTTCTTTCGAGTTTAAATGAGTTCAAGTTAATACAAGTATATACAAGCTCAATACCATTTGAGCTTATATGAATTGACATTTTCTACTTCTCTATTATTAGCTTATTGAGTTGAGTTCGATAAAGCTAACTTATTAGCTTACCCACAGTGCAGAACTTCCAACAACCTACCGGCCCTATAATATGGAAAGTAAAATACAAATGATTTTGAATGATAGGTCTCTTATCATCTTGATCCATCATTCAAAAGTAAACTAGCCATACAGGACGACACCAATAATTGGAAATTTGGTTCGTAATGTAACAAATTGAAATTGAATTTGGATGTTAACATCACATGGAATCTTTTATTTTACTATTTTTATTAACAGATATTTTAAGAGACGTGTTATATATTATTTGTTGTTATTGTGTATATTTAATAAATCAATAACTTTCAGTTACTGTCTTTTGATATTAAAGAAGACGGCGTTCTGAACATGTTGGATAGACTTTAAATGGACCGACGAATGGCGATGTTTTGTTATAAAGACAACACTGTATAGTTTTGATTCCGTCATAATTAAAGAGTTTATCTTTTTCATCCACTAAATATTGATGCTATTAATCAAAGAAAACAGTTTTTAGTTTTTCATAATTTAAAGATATAATGGGGGACTTTAAGTGTTCTTTTTTAAAATACACACGTATGCTATTTGTTTGGTGTAAATTCCCAGCTTCATATTTTATGTGTGATAATAATATTATTGAATTAAATTACTACTCAACTAGATTTAAGAATACGTTGCAGTTGCATTTGTAATTCCCATGCTGTAAGTACATTTTGGTCCGCATGTTCACAATACCCTCTATTTTTCTCTCTAAAATTTGAAAATAATCTCAGATTAAGATGGGCACATGCTTGTGACAGTTTTTAGCTACCTTTTTTTTTTTTTTTTATCTTTATAATGTTTCTGTCAAAATTATCCTTTAATTATAAAAAATTAAAAAGATATCATCTAAAGTTACCATCGTGGATATGTGTCAATTACATTCACCATCCACCTCCTAGGAGGTTTGGTGAAATTACCAAAACTCTTACTATTTTGAAAATTACATTTACCTCTCTAAACTTTCAAACTAAAATATATCACTGATGGAAAGTATAAAATGATCAAAATGCCATTCCACAAAAAATTTAAAAAGAAAAAGAAAGAGACAAAAAATTAATAGAAATATTAAAAGATAGAAATACCCTTAGACCTATTTATAATATTTTTAAATTTAAGAGGATTTATTTGATATATTTTTATCATGTTCAATTTTTTAAAAATTTAAATTTATAAGGAAAAATGCAAATTTAGTCATGTATCTTGACCCTTTTAGTAAAATGGAATTTTAACTCTTTAAACTGCAAAATTGCTACATCACATTTAAAAACTTGACAATTTGAAGACAAATTAGGTTTGAATTCAATTTTCCTTAAATCCAATCTTGTGTGGCATCCTCTAGGGTGCCATATAACACCTTGTCAGCAAGCTTTGCCCTCAATCACTTGGGTGATTACTGATGTGGCATATACAATTACTCCCTCAACAAAATAAAATAAAAAATTTATATATTTATATATACACATATCATATATATTATATACTGATATATATTAATATATTATATTTATGTGCGCGCATATATATATAAAC
>JACGDI010005557.1:2672351-2683527 GCA_014898725.1 Jacaranda copaia
ACCCTTCGGCACAACGATAGCCAACAATTGCTGCTGGAAGCGGCCTCGCGCGCAGGCTGGCCAACGGTGAGGTGTCTACCATCATGGCCAACGGCCACAGTGCTTTTGGGGAGGCGGGAGTTGGGGTAGGGGAAAGGGAAAGACAATGGAGACGTTGCCATGACAATGGCGAACAAATTACCGTATGGGAAATGGAATTGTAGGAGAAGGGGTGCTGATGCAATGGTCATGACAGCCAGATTGGGGAGTAGCATGGTGGGCGGGCACGGGAAAGGGAAAGGGAAAGGGGGGAGGATTGGAGTGGGGCTTGAGGGAAATTCATTTTTTATTTTTAATTAATAAATAAAAGTAAGTAAATTGTAAATATGTTTATAATTTTAATATTATTAAATCTATAATTAAAATTATATCTTTAGATGATGGATTTAAATTTTTATCTTTTTAATTTTTAGTTTACTCTATTTTTAATTAATAAAAATATTTAATTAAATTTTTTTAGATGTCATTATTATTTTTTAATTTTAAAAATTATTAAAAATATATTATCATGATAGATTTAATTTATTTTAATTTTTTACTTATTTTACTTTTTAGTTTAATTGGATTGAATTTAATTAAAATATTATATATATATATTACTATTTTAAATTATTAGGTTATTTTAATAATATAAATTTATATTTAACATAATTTAATATGTTACATTTTAATGATCTAAATTTAATTAAATTATTTTAGATATGCTTATTATTTTTAATATTATTGAATATATCATTTCAATTGTTAAAATTATATGTTACAAGATGATAAATTTGATTTATATTTTAATTTTTCTTACTTATTAAATTCAACTGAATATAATTAAATTATTTTAAATTCACCCTGAATTCTTCTTTGCTTTATTACATTTAAGACTTCAAATAGAAAAATAATAACAAATATATCCTTAACCAATTAAAAAATCTCACGATACCACTTCTGAGGGTATTTTTGTCCACTAAAAAAATCGAATCGGGTAAAACATAGAGTCAGTGACCCTAAGGGCATTTTTGAAATTTCACCCTAATTTTTTAACTACGGTTTGGCAAAATACTAACCGAGACTAATGATTGGAGTGAAATGTTGGATGACAAGAGGTTAAATGTAATTTTCGAAACAACGAAGATCTTTTGATAATTATACCAAATTTATGAGAAAATAGATATAATTCACCCTCGTCAATATTTAGTAAACCAAAAATATCTTCTTTAGTTACATACTAAAATTATAATTTTGCCTTCCGCTAAACCCCGCACCAGCACTGTCCCACTTTGCCATTCTTAGCATAGTAGTAAAATATATTGAATCTCAAATTGTTCCTTATCTCCACGCATGTCCCCATATATATACATATCTTTACCGCTTTGGTTGTCGTGTTAGGCTAAATTGATCTCGTTCTCGAATGAAGACAAAAATTTCACTTAATATTCCCTTCCGTTATTTATTTATTTTTTCATGTATTAAATATTCCAGATCCAAAAAAGTTCCAAAGAAAATGCAAAAAATCCACAAAAGATCTTAAGAAAGGGATACTATGAAAGAAAAGTCCTCTTGATGAAGCAACTTTGGGCATTGTCAGCGTATCAATAAGAGCAACTAAGGTGTTGATCCGCTCTGTTATTGGGTTGGCGGAAGGGAAACGCGCTTTTTGAGTTATTTTTAAAATAGTTTAGTGGGTTTTTTCAGTTGGAAGAAACATAATGGATAAGCTTTAATTATTGTTCCCTCCCAAGTCTCAATTATAGCCATCCGGAGCCCAAAAGGTCACTTGTTTTGTGGTAGGCTCCAGGGACCCAACCAAAATACACACACACACATATATATATGTATATACTATATATCCATGGGGTCATTTTGATAGCTTTAATGATCTTCAACTATTCATTTGTTGAATAAAATCGGCAGTTTGATGGCAAGTTTCTGTCCGTAAATAAATTGGTTAAGAGTTTGAATTTTATGGAACATAGTCGGAGAATTAATAATGATTTTCTTCAAATTATTTATATTATATAAGAAAAGGTTTTATTTTTCTTTTTAAATATATTTGAAGGGATAGTTACGTTACACTAAATTTATATGAAGAAATAATTAATCATTCAACTTTATATACACATGAGCCGAAATAAAGGCCATTGAATTTGAAGAGTATATCACCAGCAATTTTATGTAATGAACTATTGACTTCTGTACACAGAAATCTACATTTTAGGACAGTATTTAACATGCCTCAATTCAACCAGTAGTAAGTCTTACTAAAATTTTGTCCTCTATTTTATTGCATTTGCTTAACTGATTTTTGAATTAGATTGATATTTTTTATTTATACACACACATATTATGGATTTATTAAATTCAGATCTATAACATCACGTTTTATGTGGAAAATTTATACCATTATGCCAAAAGCCACCATGAACTACTTTAAATTTTTGCAACAATAATCTTTAGTTAGTAAGAGTATTTCACACTAGTCATCAGTTGTAGTTTCCATTGAAATCCACCTCAATCTCAAGTATATCAAATGACAAATGAATTACCAATTTTACAATCGAGACACAATCAAAAATAATAAGATGGACCTAATTTGGATTTTAAAAATAAAAGTTCGTGTTAAGTGGTCATTTAATTTAGTGGCATCAATTTCGTATATAGAGTGTGGAACAAAGTATTTGAACTTAATAAACTCTTAACGTTTGTGTATAAATAAAAAGTAAAATAAAATAAAATAAATGCCTTTGTAATATCAAACCCAAGTGAACCCAAGCAAGCTCAACTTATTATAAACCTTAGAACTTTAAGTATAACTACAATTATACTTAATAGAGTTGAGTGATCAATTGAACCAGAAACTTTCATTTCTTAATTAGAGTATATAAATAAAAAAAAATTAAAATGAAGGCTTGTGTGGTGTCAAACCGCAAGCTCTACTTATTGTAATCCTTACAACCCTAAGTATAATTGCAATTATACTTAATTAATCTAAGTAAGAGTGGTTTGTTTGTTTGTTTGTTTGTTTGTCAACTCCCAATTCATTTTTCAACTTCCAAAACTTAAATAAATACTTCATATTTCCCAATTTTATTTTTAAAATACAAAATTTATTCCCAAAAAATCTCTACTATTCCCAACTCCACGCCATTCCTCAAGGCACCATATATTTTTTCATTATTATTAATATATACCTATACTACTATTCACACAATCTATATATATTCACATGTATAAATAATTTTAAAATATTTATTTCATCCAGCAAATTTAATAAAAAAATCATTGATGTGACATTTTATCCCCCCTCATAACACAAACAAACAATCTTCTCTTAATTCATTCTCTACCTACCTCCCAAAATATAAACAAATAACTATTACATTCCCCAACCTCATTTCCCAAAATTCATTCTCCCAAAAATTTTTGGAAAAATGCCCCAATTCATATCCAAACAAAGCCAGAATGTTTGGCTAAATTTTTTTAAAATATTTTATAAGCTCATGTATCTTATAAAATATTTTTGGAGTTTATAAGATATTAGATCTTATTTTTAAAATAAGTTGTTGAAGTGTTCGGATAAAATAAGATTTTGAAACTTATAAGATGTTAGTAATGACAATATTATAATTAAAATAGTTAAAAATAAATGAATTTGTTAAGATTTTAAAAAATAAATTAGTGTTTGCTTACTTTTTCTAAAAGCGTTTATAAGATGTTAACATCTTATTTTAGGATCTTATAAATTCTTTTTTTTTAAAGTACCAAATATTTTGTATTATCTTATAAGTTTTAAAATATCTTATAAAATGTTTTAAGAAACTTTTAAGTTTATCCAAATATCCTCAATGAACCCAATTATATCACCCTTACACATAAGTGTAAGGTATTAAACTAAGTGACCCATTGGCTTATGGCTTCATCCTTACGCAATATAACTGTGAAGTTTGGATTTGGACTTGAACGAATTGTTGCTATGTGTACATTTATCGAAAAAAGTATAATTACATTTATGGCTATCAATGGATCATATTTTAATTTGAATTTGATATGAATTTTAGAATTTTTATTCAATTAAAACATTCGATAGATTAGATTTGAATATAAATATTCGTAATCCGAAATAAGTAAATTGGATATGAAATTAAACAATTCGATCGGTTAAAAATTCAAATCCAAATTTTAATATTTTTAATTAAATTAATAATCTTACATATAGTATTAATAAAAATTTTAAAATAAAATCTATATATTATATCCACTTAATATTTATATTAATGTTTATATTATACTATTAATATTAAGTTTTTAATCTAAAAAATAAGAGAATACTGATACAATTTCAAGTATAATAACTTATAATACTCCATCTATGCATTAATGTGAAATGAAAATTTAATATTCAAATATTTAACTTTTGGACTAATATATAATAAAAAGTTATTAAAAATTAAAATATGATATAAATTTATATTATACATATAATATTTTTTATAAAATTCAAAAGGGATAAAAAAATCAAATTTTTTTATTAAATTTCAAATATCCATCGAATTTGGATATGATATTAACTAACAAATATTCTATCCTTTTCGAATATGACTAATTCTATTCAAATTCAACGGTTGGCAGCCCTAATTACATTGTAGATGAAAACAAAAATTCGAAAAGATCAATCATTTCAAAACACAAAATCCAAATGTAGAACCTATAACTGGGTTGAGCCCAATGTGCTCTAGCCCAGATAGGAAGAGTTTCATTGGAGAATCCTTTGGCCCAACACAATTTCTAGCCCAGCCCATTCAATTCTGCCTCCTTATTGGCTGACTCTGTAAACCGGCAAACGCACGATCTGAACCCTAATCCAAATGATGGCTCTTCGCAGGCTCAATAAAACTTCCATAACTGCGTCACCCATTTACAATGCCATCGTCCGTTACTTTAGCATCCAAAGCCCCAACCCAAGTCCAAACGCAATTCCATCCACCGCTCAGTACGACGACCTAATCAACGCCGCTGGCCGCAAAAGAGACTTCGCCGCTGTGTGCCACCTGCTCTCGAAGCGCTTGAGCGAGGGATGCCTCAATACCAACAAAACCTTCAAGTTCATCACCACAGATGTCTCCGTACTCGACGAGCTCCTGCAGAACCTCGCCGCTCTCGACAATTGGCTCACCAGAAAACACGCCTACGACGCGTTAGTGGCTCAGCTCGCGAGACTTCGTCGGACGGCCAACGCTCTGCGCGTGGCGGAGAACATGGCGAGGAAGAACTACGGCGCTAAAGCTGCTACGTTTCACCCCATCCTTACGGCGCTGGCGCGGAAGAACGAGATATCAGCCTCGTGGGGCGTGATAGAGGTGATGCGCGCGTGCAACATCCGCCCCTCCGTGACGACGTTTAATCACATACTATCGGCGTACTGTTTCCGCGGGGACGTGAGATCCGCCGCTGACGCGCTGGTGAAAATGGAAGCAGAAGGCATAAAAGCCGACGCAATGACATACGACGCGCTGGCACAGGGCGCGTGTAGGGCGGGGAAGCTGGAGGCGGCATTGGCGGTGATGCGTAGGATGGTGGGGGATGGGGTGCCGGCGTTTTTTTCCACCTATGCGCACATAATAAAGGAAATGGTGGGGCGTGGCTATTATGCGCAGGCTGTGGAGTTCGTGGAGATATTCGCCGGAAGAGACGACAAATTGGATGCGGAGAACTTTGGGTTTCTGGCGACGCGATTGAAGAATATGAAAAGGATTGCAGATGCTCGGTGTGTGGCGGAGGAGATGGCGAAAAGGGGTTTGCCAATTGGTGTTGGATTGGAGGATTTATCTCCAAAATTCCATGTAAAAGGAATTGAAGAGTGAAGATTATTATGATTTATTTATCATTTAGGGATGCAAAAATTAATTGATATTAATGAGAATTACATGGAAGTGCATGCACAATTACATCATGTCCCGCGATCTCATTCCGATGAACAGATAGAGCCTTCTTAACAACAAAATAAGCACACATATTAGCACTTCACCTGACATGTTAAAAAAAAATTGAAAAAATATGATCTAAATAATTCCTGGCATGCAAAATAATAGGACCTACAGATGAGAAATTCTTCCCCTGTTGACATAGAGCTTGAACAATCGAAATATTATCACCTTCGGTCAAAGATTCTGCCCCAACCATGTTCAGATCCCAGTTTGCATGCTTCCTTGGCAGCTACAGCCTCTGCAGATGTTGGCGGCAGTGGCAAAGAAGTAATCTTAGAAAGCCAAGGAAGACACTGCCATCCATGAATCCTAACAACACCACCAAGGCCTACAGGCCTACTGTTTGTGCATGCTGGAAAATCGCTGCATTAAAATTGATTTTAATGTAACCTTCTCTTGGTACCCTTCATATACTCATGCCGGCCAGTTTATCCAAACCCACTTGTTCCAGATTTGCTGACTTGAAAGAATCATAGTAGGAGCAGTCAAAACAAATAAGATCTAGAGGTGTCCAGGTACAGAGATGGATCCAGAAATGAGACTATGGGACGAAAATTTAGAATATGAAAATTCAAACATAAACTTTATAATTCACGATTTAAATGCATATTTTTACCAAAGTTGAACATAATGCTTTTAATATTATAAAGTTTATTAATAATTAAATTCAAAACTTTTAGTGATATCTAGAGATGCAAACGGGCTGAGTTGAGCCGAACTTTGATCATTTTTTAGGCTCGAGCTTAATTTCAAATCAAATGAATTGAGCTCGAGCTCGACGAGCTAAAGAAATTGAGGCTCAAGTTCTACTCGAATCATTAGGCTTGAACTCATAATCAAGCTATAAGTTTGAGTTCAGTTGGGGCTTAAGCTGGAAAAGCTACATTATTTATAAAAAAAATTTAAAATTAGTATATTTTATTTTATTATATTTAAAATTAGCTATAGGCTTGAGTTCGACTCAAACTCGAGCTCAAAAAAGTAAATTATTTTATAAAAAATTTTAAAATTAGTATATTTTATTATATATTTTATATATGAATATTTTTTTAAATAAAAAATATAGGCTCGCGAGTTTGCAAATAAGAATTATTTGGCTTGAGTTCAACTCGAAACTTACAAGTTCGACTCAAGCTTGAATTGTTCGAACTTGAGTTCAAACGCTTTTCCAACCGCCTCGTCAGACTCATGAACTGCCTTGGTTCGTTTGCTACCTAGGGGTATTTTTCTCCATATAAGTAATTAAACAAACGCTAAAATTTTATTTTCTACTTTATTTCTCAGATAGTTCTTAACCATATTAATAGAAGAAAAAGTTTTTTAAGTTGTAGCTATTCAAAGATAAAGAAAAATTTGATTTTTTTAAAATATTTACTTACCTTAATCTCTTTGTCTTAATTTTGTTGGAGTCAAAGGAAAAAAATTTAAAAAGAAAAATATTTTGTTTGTTTTGCAAGTCCCCTACAGCCTAAGGCTTTCGGAGACTTTTTTTTGACAATATCTATAGCAGAAAAAGTTTTTTTTTTTTTTTTTTGCTCTTAAAAGATAAAGAAAAATTCATTTTTCTTTTAATATTTATGTATCTTTATCTCTTTATTTTAATATAGTTGAAGTTAAAAAAGATATTTTGGTTATTTTGTAAGTCTTCTCTTCAACTAAACCCCGATCATCGTTTCTCAAATAAATAAAATAGAAGTTACCTAATTGGTTTAATTTAATTGTCTTCACATTTTGTTTCTTTTTTATTTATACATATGTATACTAAGAGTTTATTATACCTTGAATTCCTAATCTTATATGTATGAAGTTACTAGACCAACAGCTTGATTACTTGATTGTAAATTTGTAATTAATTCTTTTGAGTTTTACAAAATTAAAAAAGGTAAAAATTTAATCAATTAATTTTAGTTGTATCTTTAGTTAAAATAAATTAAATTTAATTCTATAAATCTACATAACTAATTCTTTATTTAAGGCCAACAAGAAAAGTTAGATTTTTAAAAATAAAAAATAAATATTAAAAATAATTACTTTAAATATTAAGTAATTATTCTTTTAGATTTAGATTGTTTAAAAAATAATTAATAAAAATTATATATAATAATAACAATAAGCTAGGGGCAATGGCCCTTGCTTGCCCCTGCGAGATCTGTCCATGTCCAGGTACACTCATCAGAACACTCCTTATTTTGTCAATAACACAAGTGCAAGCAGCATACAAGAAAAAAAATTAGGGGCGGCAATTGTGTTGTGTTGGATTGTTTAGTGTCGAGTTGAAGAGTAGATATTACAAAATTTTGCTCAACCCAAATCTAATCTGTTTTAGCATATAATTTTTTTATTAATAATTTATATAAAAAATCTACACATTTTATATTAAATTAGAACTCAATAAAATAATCAATTTATATCAAAATTTTGAGAAAAAGTCAATTTATACAAAAAACTTAGAAAAAATCAACATTATATTCTCGCAGTCCAACTTTGGTACCATAGAGCAATTTGATAATTAAACTTCATTTAATTTTCTCTATAACATCAATAATATACAAATTTTCATATTAAATCAAAAGTTTTGCACAACTTAATTTTAATAACAATGAAATCGAATTCCAACAAAGAAATATAATTCATCCAATTCAATGATTAATAATCATCTCAATATTACCTAGTAGTCAAGATTTACATTGTAAATTATAATTATTAATTTTTACAAATCAATCTAGAGTTAAATTATTCAAAATTAACAAGTCATTACTTAAAAATACAAAAAACATAACATATTCCAACTTTTAATTTCAGCCAAATCTCTTCATTGCTATCATCTTTTTTCAATTGAAGTTTGCTGCAAAAAATAAGTACACAAATTATTAAACATAGAATAAATATATATGGTATATACTTGAAATATGTTCAATATATATTAGAAATAACATAGAGGCTACAAGTCATGAGAGTTTTTAGCGTAAATTTAAATAAGGAAGTACCTAGTTCCCTTACAAAAATTTAATTCAAAATATAAGGAAATTGCTACTAATAACCTTTAAACAAATGAACAATTAAGTAAAATTATCATGTTTTCTTGTTATTATCGGGTAGCCTGAAATCCAACTCGAACCAACCTATAGTTTTCATGTTGTTTATCAAGTCGACTCAATCAACTCAATCTAATAATTTCCAATCCAAATCTAATAATATCGTATCGTGTTAAAAATTATCATCCCTAAAAAAAAACCAAACAGTCAAACTCCATCAAAACTATGCGTCTTTGGGAACCACTCAAACACAGAGTCAGCAGAAAATGAGAACAAAAAACATAATGTTTGATAAAGCCCAAGCTTGTCTTGCAAAATGATGGTACCACAAACAATGTGTAATGTCCTACAATTTTTTTTTTTCGTATTTAATCGATTACTTTACCTTATTTTATTTTATTTATTGTTTAAATTCAAAAAAAATAAAATGCTTCAGAAATTCTTAAATTATTTTCACCTATGATTACCCATAATTTCTTTTAATTTTATTTATTATTTGCTATATTAGTTGAAGAGGATATATATATATATTTGATATTTAAATAAAAATATATATAATAACAATAATAATAGGTTATAATTTTTTTTTATAATAACATTATAGTATTACTAGGAATCAATAGGGTTATTCTAATTCTAAAAATTAAATAACTAGAATTTCAGTTATAGTAAAACACTTCTTTCAAATATATAATTCCTACAACTTAAAATCCTAGTCACACAATCAATTATTTTTTTTTAAAAAAAAAAGGAGAAGAAGCCGAATAGAGAAGTGGATGGAAGTAGAAAAATGAAAAAATGGAAACAGAGAAACAAAAAAGAAAAGGGAGTTTGACAGTGGCAAGTCCCTGGAGCAAGCCATCAGATTAAAATTTTCATAAAATTTGTGCTGAAATTCTAAGTATATTACATCGGTGAATATTTTATTTCTTTGACAATATGCTGCAATTATTGGCCGAAATTTCAATTGGTACGTGTATTTTGATTAAAAAAAAAAAACAGAATGAATTTGTTTGTTAAAATTTTCATATGTAAACGCCAATTTGCCTTCTATTAGACATCAAAGATGAGCCACCATTATTGACCACTTAAGTTCCAATTTTGAATTGAATAGGTTTTCCTTTTCGAAATATAGTTTTCTTTTCCTTTGCTATTAGCAGTCAATTTTGATCAAATAGCCAATTTTGAAATTTTAAGATAGTGTAAGGAAATATTTATTTATTTTTTCCCCTGCATGTAGAGTCACTTAATTCCATAGCCAAGTATGTGTAGAATTTAATGCTTATTCTTTCTTAATAAATCAGCCACAAAATTTTGATAGAAATCATGCTTTCTCAAGTTTAAGCACAAACTGCTGTGGAAAAATATTATTCAAGTGGGTCAGACTAGATTTGTTAATAACTTGTGGTTTTTAGAATGTTGATGAAAATATTAGGATTGTTGGATTTATGATACTACAAGCTTATGATACCCATAAGACTGGTCCTAGTGAGTTTGGTCTTGATTATCAGTTAATTTGGCAATTGAAGTGTTTAATAAATGAATCAGGTGACTCAACTGTTGATATGATTGATTCTGAAATAGGAGATTGACGTCTTGAATTGATCTCAAAAGTGAGTGTCTAAACCTGTGTATTATATGATATTATGTTTTAAAATCCAAAAGGATATATGTGTAGACGGCTTAATTTTTGGGCCAATTGAGAAGTGACATGTATAAATGACAATTAATTATTAATTTAAAATTTTCCATTTATATATTAGAGTTTATTAAATTAAATTCTAAATAATAAATAGTTGATTTTAATTAATATTCTAATATTTATTTTATAAATCAAATGTTGATAAATGTCAAGATGAAAGTTTATCATCTCAATCAAATCAAATCTGGTGGTCTAGCAATCTCAAACTAATCAAGTAGGGACACGTGGTGCATCCATGTATGCGGACCAATCAAGTCAAAAATATTTGATATTATCTTTTAATATGTGCATCAAAAATATAATTATCAAATGTGTTCAAGCCAGTTCGAAGTCTCCTGCTGAACACCTATATAAAGGGATGACTAGAAACTCATATAGATATTTACATATACATATTCATATATTCTCAAACCCCAAGACTCAAG
>JACGDI010005557.1:2695809-2746158 GCA_014898725.1 Jacaranda copaia
TTATTTTATTTAAATAAATAAGTAAGTTTTATTTATACATAAATCAAAAGTAATAAATAGTTAAAATAATTATATTTTAATTAATAAAAAATAATTAATTTATAATTAATGTACAGTAATTAAATTTTTTTGATAAGTCGATATTAACAGTTATGATATAAGCTGATTTTTTCATAATAAAGATATAATTATGGATTCATGAATAATTAATAATTATTAATATATATTTCATTCCAAATAATACATCATTTACTAATGTCAAATTTATAAAAATATAAATTTCAAAATAAATAACTTATTAAATTAATTAAACTGATATTTCAATCATTAAATATATACACACACACACACATCATCTAACTATAAATATATATATATACACACATATAATATATAAAAAAAATTATTTTAACCTTACAAACCCAACAAAAAAGCAATTAATTCGATATCTACAATAAAGTTTGTCTCCCACCAAAAACATAAAGAAACAAACAATTTATTTTCAAATCATTTTCCTTATTTCCCCAACCAAAATAAAAAGAAACACTTGCCATATTCTCCAAATTTTTTTCTACAAAATGCCCATAACATAAAATAACATAGTGCAAGATCATGTAATTTAGTATCCATTAGGACATCCTTAAACAATCGTGCTCGGGCAAAAGAAACACCATACGCTCCTGTTTCTCTGAAGAGCTGTTTCTCTGAAGAGCTCAGTACCTCATTATAGTCCCCAACACAAACCCTTGGTAAGGAACTCTGAGTTTTCAAATTTGGATCACCGTATGATTTATATAAAATTTGGATCAAATTTGAAGAGAAGATGATCTAGATAAAATAAAAAAAAAATAAAAAAAAACTCTGAGTTTTCAACCGCCGAAGAAGATTCCATGTGTCCATACGGTGATGTAGTGTTGGTGCCCCATAAATTCCTGTTAACTGAAAGTCCTTCAAATCTGGATTGCCCACCACCAGAACATTAATATGATTTTGTGAAAAACTAAGGCTATGTTTGGTTACATTTTTTCAGAACAAAATTGTTCTAGAAGAATATAATCAAACATGTGTCTTTCTTTTATCTCAAAATAAGTTTCTAAAATGGTCAGATTGTTTTTGTAATTTAATTGGCAACTGATCAAAAATTTCATATTTTTTACATTACAATCATTACCAATCACATATACATACATTCACGTATCATAATATTTTATTAATATATCATAATAAAAAATACTATTAAAATTCATTTACACCTTTAAAACTCAACAAAAAGATATTGATTTAACTACTACAGTAGAATTTATTTTCTCCTAAAATATAATCAAACATACTAAATTTTTCCAAAATAATTTTCTTACTATTATCAAATTATAAATAAATATATATCACATTTTCCAATACAAATTTCATATTCCTCAATTCCACTCCCAAAACTCATTTTCTCAAAATAGATAATTCAAAACATATAATTTATAAATAAACGTAACCTAAGTAAATCAATACTTACCTCTTTTTTCCACAATAGCGCCGATCCACCCGAGCGTCTACTACAATCCACCCATAGGCCATTCAGATTCAGCTGTTCTTTGACTTTTTCCCAAGTTGTTGACTTTAATTTGGTTTCCGATAGGAAAACCACCTGGGGACGATAACGGCGACGGATTTTGCCGACCTCTCGAACTGTCCAGGGGTTCCAAGCCCCTGACAGTTCCAACTTATACATGAGCAGCGGAGGCTGTAGCCCCGTCAATGAAACAGCATTTTCCGCGCAATCAGAAATCGGAGCAGGGTGAGATTTTTTAAAAGGTTGTTGAGTGCCGGATACAGAAACAAATTCCCCTGCCCCTTTTTTATTCTGGCGAGGGATACAAACAATACGGTGATCAGCAACCTCATAAGATGTACGATTGCGTTTTCCATTGCATTTCCCAAGAAGAAGTTCAGTGCTCACTTCTAATGGAATGTCTACCAATTGAGAGACGGAATTCACGAGGAAAGCATCAAGGAAGCAGCTGCAGAAAGCAATTGATTAGAGTCAACACGATTTTTAGCCAAAGAGAGCAAAGTCGGGTCAACCAAATATGTGACATACTTTAGTGGGTCAACACCAATTTCATTAGAAGGCTCAATGGTATCAGTAATGACTGGATTGGGCTCAAAATGGTTCTGGTCGACTCCTCACCCAAAGTTGGTGATAGTCCCACAGGCTTAGTGATGACATGAGTCACCATATGAGGTGGATCACGTTCAAAATTAGAAGATGGTTGCAGTGCATATTCCAATCTAGTAGCGCCATCTGCCATACCAGAAATCAACTTTGCATGCACATCAACACTGGTCGGCGAAACTCTAAAATTCAATCCATTCACATTCATCTGATGATGATTTGCCAACTAAAATATCCCATCTACCCAAATACGCCATATCAGTCGACCGAGACTTGCCGACAGAGGAACCAGGAGTCATAAGAGGATAACCACTAAAAAGATTAGATGACCTCAGAGAACCATAATATCCTCCCAGATTAATAGTTGGTTGGGCACAAAACCAGGCTCCATATTGAAACAATTGTGTCCAATCAAAGTTATCATTGTACTGGGAATCACAATCAAAGAAGACATTGTTGGAAATCAAATGCGCAAGTATATGCATCAAATAAACAGTAGCAAAATAAAAGCATAATAAAATAATTCATAGATCATGAGAATTAGAATTAAACAAACAGGAATTTAATAAAATAAATCAGGAATAGTAATTAAATTAACACTTCAATTGAGTCGAGGTCTGCACAAACGCAATTTACTCAAGGTTTTATTCGCCTCCCAACGGTGCACGAGGATTTCTAGCGGACAACTTCTCAAAATACAACGACCTAGCCAGACAAAGGCTGCACTCCAATTGCTTGGACTTCGAACCTTAACCTACTATAACCTTTGTGTTTAATGTTAGAATGAATGCTGAATGTTGTGAATGTAGTATGCTTTTTTCGAATGAATAATGCACAAATGCACCCCCCATATTTGTTAAGTGCCCAATACATGAGGCATGACCAAATACCATTAGACATTTCTTGGTTTGTAATTAAAGGTCACGATCTTTAATTTTAAATTTTAAGGACATAGTAATGACATTCAACCGAATGGCTGCAACTTTTCTTGGATATGGCTGCAACTTTTGAATTTTCTGGACATGGTTGCAACTTTTGAATTTTCTGGACATGTCCATTAGGAGAGGGTTGGTCTCAAACTGAAATTAAAATTTAACATAATTAATAATGATAAAATTTTCAATTGATGAATACCCCCTATTACTATGGGCTAATGGAATATATTCCCATTTAGCAGATGAGCACAAAATATAAAAGTCAGCTATACATTTTCTTAACTCAAAAGTTATGGTCGTTTGAAAGTATTATTGAAGAACCAAACAATCTGTTAGCATTGTTGTTGTGATGTATGATAATGATGCATCTAATACCTCTAATCAAGCAAATCACAATATATTTCCATCTTTAGTTAATATATTATTTGGGAAAAATATTGCTAATCTCTTATACATGGAAAGGACATATTAAGAAGGCTGAATATCTACCTTGATTGATTACTCATATCCAAACATGATAAGTTATTATTGGGACCTATTTATGAAAAGTTATAGTTGGAACATCCAAGTATCAACAAAGGTCCACTATTTAATCTTGAAAAGAAGAACTCAGAAAAACGAGCATTTGCTTACAGTAATATTCAGCTGTAATCATTAGCTTTCTTGAAGTACTGTGTTAGAGAAAAGAAAGGGGATGTGATGCATACTTCTAGCTGGAACTACCATTAGCCATGTAATTCTTTGTGTTAAGGTTTTTGAAATATTCCTTCTCTTCTACTGTATCTATTTGTTTGATATAGTTTCAGTTGGTTTTATTTTGCTTGTTCATATTATTGAACTCATTTGTACTAAGTGAACTCTTGCAGATTAAAATCCTAAGTGAAAGCTTAGGCAGTGGAGTAGGCTTGTCGAACCATTATAAATCTGGTGTCTCGTCTACCTTTTCATTATCTTTAAATTTATGATTATTCCGTTTAGAACTTCCAGTTCATAACTGTTGTTCAACTTGAAAATAACTTTTCTTTTGGCCCAATTCACCCCCTCTAAGCCTATTATAATTAACAAGTGGTACCAGAGCTTGGTGCTCATATTTGAGTTCTAGCGAATCTGAGCAAAAAAGATCTTAATGGCTTCTTCTAGTTTTGATATTTTTGTAGAAGGATAGTCTCACACTTGTCCACCATTGTTTGATGGAACAAATTAATTACACAACATGGAAGACAGAATTGAAGAGTTTTTTATCGCTCTTGATTATGATCTCTAGAGTATTATGATTGATGGGCCACTTATTTTAACAAATGGAGATATGCTTCTGAAAACTCAAAAAGAACTCCCTATTGAGGATAAAAAAAATTTATCCATGAATGTAAAAGCAAAGAACATCCTCTTGTGTGCCTTTGGTAAAAAAAGAGTACAATTGTATTAGCACATGTTTTTCAGCTACAGAAATGTGAATCATGCTTCAAATTACTCATGAAAGAACTTTGCAGGTAAAACAAGACAGAATTGCAATGCTAACTCATCAATATGAATTATTTTCCATGAAAATAAGGGAATCAATAAGCCAGATATATGCCCAATTCATGGAAATCATCAACTAATGGTTGCACTTGGAAAAAGGATACTAGAAAGTGAACGAGTGCGGAAGATCCTACACTCCTTATCAAAAGAATGGATACCCAAAGTGACTACCATCCAGAAGCAAAGGATCTGGAAACTCTTGCTATGGGATAACTAATTAGACCCTTATCTCTCATGAGCTCACCATTCTGGCAAAAGAAGAAAGCTTTGACAATAAAGTAAAGAAAGATATTGCCTTATCTTATGATTATATGTAACCTTCTAAAGATGAGGAAGATTTAAGCGAGGAATCTATAGATGATGAGATTGCCATGATACGTAATAACTTTGAAAAGCAAAAGTCAAAACAGATTATTTGCCACAAATGTCATGAGATTGGACATAAATAGCCAGAATGTCCAAAGTTGAAGAGAAATATCAAAATAGGGAAGAGAACAAAACAAAAAGTAATTACCATAACCTGGGATGATTCAAATTCCGAACAATTTGATAATAAAGACAATTGCCTTATGGTAAATAATTAGGTATCATTTCATTCTGAAATTCATTCCAGTGACTTTGAGTATGAACGTGAAAGCTCTTATCCATCTAGCAAGCATGAAAAATGTCGTAATGAAATTATTAAGTTGCATAATGAAATTAGTTTTCTTAAGGATCACATTCAGATTATTTTCAATGAAAAACTTGAACTTGTTGAAAACTCCAATAAGATCATAAAGAAAAGTGTTAATGATAAAAATAAATTAGTCAAACTGAATAAAGATCTAGAAAAAGAAAATACTTTTCTGTTGGAAGAGAATTACAATATGAAAAGAACTGTTAAAGGAAAAAGGAGGTTGAATTCCATGGAAAAAAAACACCTTTTATGGAAAAACATAATAAAAGAAAGTGTCATACGTGTGGAAAAATTTGACACATTGAATATAGATGCCCCTTAAAAAGGGACATTGGAACTAAGTTTGTTTAGGTACCAAAATCTAACATAAGATAGCCCAACAAGTCATGGGTACCAATTAATATCCCAATTTATTTTGCAAGAAGCAGTAGAGACAACACACTCTAAAGGAAAATGGTATTTGGATAGCGGGTGTTCCAGATACATGACTAGAAACAAATTAGCATTCTTAAATATTGAACACTTCAATGGAGAAAATGTTCCTTTTGCTGACAACATCAAAGGCAGAATCGTTGGAAGAGGAACAATTGGAAGAAGAACTGGTATAACCATTGGCAACGTCTAGTTGGTAGAAGGACTCAAACATAACTTGCCAAGCATCGACCAGCTTTGTGACTGTGGCTATAAGGTACAATTTTAGCTTACTAATTGTATTATTTCAAAAGATGATGAGATAATATTCACTGCATCTTGTGAAACGAACATATACTGCATTAATCTTGATAATTTGTCAAATCAAAATGTGGAATGTCTCATTGTTGCTGATGAAGCATGTTGGACATGACACAAGAGATTAGGACATACAAGTATGAATCAATTGAATCATCTTTCAAAAAGAGAATTAGTTAGAGGCATACCTAAGGTCAAGTTCATTAAAGATAAAGTGTGTGATGCATGTGTCAAAGGAAAACATGTAAAAACCTCATTTAAACCCATAAATGATATTACATCTTCCAAACCTCTTGATCTGCTACATTTGGATTTATTTGGTCCTATGAAAACTAAAACTCTTGGAAGAAAGAAATATGTATTTGTAATTGTTGATGATTTCTCTCGATTTATATGGTTTATGTTTCTTGCTTATAAAAATGATGCTCTTAATTGCTCATTCCACTTACAAGAAAACTTCAAAATGAAAAGGGTTGTATCATAAGAAAAATTTGGAGTGACCATGGTGCTAAATTCAATGATAATGACTTTGCTGCATTTTGTGAGGAAAATGGATACTCTCACAATTTTTCTGCTCCCAAAACTTCCCAACAAAATGAAGTAGTTGAAAGAAACAATCGTATATTGCAAGAGATGGCTAGAACTATGATGAATGAATTTGATCTTCCTAAATCTTTTTGGGGGGAAGCAGTAAACACCGCATGCTATGTTGCAAATCGTGTATTTCTTAGACCCTTCATGAAAAGAACTCTTTATGAAATTTGGCATGGAAAATTCCCAACATCTCATACTTTCAAGTGTTTGGTTGTAAGTGCTTCATTTTAAATGATCGAGAACATCTTGCAAATTTTGAAATAAAATCAGATGAGGGTGTTTTCATTGGATATTCTAGCCACAGTAGAGCTTATCGAGTATACAACAAGAGAAAGCGAATAGAGCAAGAATCTATTCATGTTATATTTGATGAAATTAACCTCATTACTATTAAGAAAATCTTGAGCATAGAATTGTAGGTGTTGATAAGATCATAGAATCATTACAAAATATGAACCTCACAAAAATTGAAGAAACTTCTGAAAGATAAGCAAAAACAAAACAATTTTTCACTTGAGAAAAGTTTTGAAGCCTTTGATGATGTAAAAGTTAGAAAATTCAAGCATGCCTTTAGTCATCCAATATACAAGATTATTGGCAATCCCCAAGATAGAATCACCACAAGATCAAGGGTAAGAGAGTCAAATTTAACTAATTCTAACCTTGTTCTACTCTCTCTTGTCGAACCTTCAAATATCAAGGAAACAGTCAATGATAATTCATGGATGGAAGCAATGAAGGAAGAATTATCACAGTTTGATAAAATTAAAGTATGGTAGCTAGTGGAACGATTGAATGATATACCAATAATTGGAACAAAGTGGGTCTTTTGAAACCAACTTGATAAAGAAGGTAAAGGCATTTGGAACAAGGCTAGACTTGTTGCAAAGGGATATTCTCAACACGAAGGTATAGACTATGATGAAACTTATGCTTCAGTTGCACGTCTTGAGTCTATTCGTATGTTACTTGCATTTCCTATGCATAATAATTTTAAACTTTTCCAAATGGATGTTAAAAGTGCTTTTCTTAATGGGATTATAAGAGAAGAAGTTTTTGTCAAACAATCCCCTCGTTTCAAAAATAAATTTTTTTCGAATCATGTGTTTAAACTTCTAAAGTATTTTATGGTCTTAAACAAACTCTGTGTGCATGGTATGAAAGATTAAGTAGTTTTCTTACTTCCAAAGATTTTTCCATGGGAATTGTTGATTCTACCCTATTCATCAAACACTTTTCCTATGACATTTTTTTTTATACAAATATATGTCGATGATATCATATTTGAAAGTACCAACAGCACTCCATGTGAAGAATTTGCAGCATGCATGACAAATGAGTTTGAGATAAGCCTCATGCGTGAACTATCATTCTTTCTTGGAGTTCAAATTAAGAAAAGTGATTTAGGAACATATATTTGTCAAGAAACATACATCAAAGAACTTTTAACAAAGTTTTGCATGGAATCCTACAACATTCTTCCAACCCCTATGACTGCACATACTGTACTTAACTTATGCGCTAACGACAAAAGCGTTGATGAAAAGATTTTCAGAGGGATGATTCACAGCCTATTGTACCTAACTGTCATTTGATTGGACATCCTATTTCCAACAAGTCTTTGTGCTAGATTCCAAGCAAATCTGAAAGAGTCCCACCTTAAGGTCATTAAAAGGGTACTTTTCTATCTTCAAGGAACTTAGAATATTAGATTATGGTACCCCAAATCCTCTGAATTTAATCTTGTTGGATTTTCAGATGTTGATTATGCAGGTTGTTGAGTGGATCAAAAAAGTACCTCTAGAACTTGCCAACTCCTAGACAAATATCTTGTAAGTTGGAGTAGCAAAAAGCAAAGTGTTGTGGCCCTTTCCACAACTAAGGCAGAATACGTGGCATTAGGTAATTGCTGCACTCAACTTCTTTGGATGAAAGAAAGTTTACTTGACTATAGATTGTATTTTCTTAACATTTCAGTACATTATGATAATACTAGTGCCATTAGCATCACTAAAAATCCTATTTTGCACTCTCGCTCTAAACACATTGACATAAGGCATCATTTTATTAAAGATCATGTCCAACAAGGAAACATATGTATAAATTTTATTGACATTGATCATCAATTGGCTGACATCTTTACAAAACGTTTACTAGAAGAAAGATTCAGTTTCCTAAAAACACTTCTTGGAGTTCAAAAGTTTCCTACATAAATTTTTTTCTGTAATATTTGCTAGTTCTAGCTCCTCTGTTTGATGTTGAAGGGGGAGAAGAGTTATGCTGCTAAACTTAAAAAAATTTTATGTTCATTTTTTCGACCGTCACCTTTTGTGCATTCATTGATTAGGTAACAGTAAGGTGATGTACTCTATATGCTGGATTTAAGAACCTTTTATGTTTATCACTTTTTGCCACCACATTTAATACATTTCTTGACTATGTAAAAAGTATGGTAATGAACTCTAGTACTAATCTTAATGCATGATGCCTAGTACTTCTTTGGAGTCATAATACGAATGCTCTATGACAACTTATTTATATTGCTGGTTCTCTGTCAATATATGATTGCACTATTTTGAGGGAGCTATGAGCTATTTATAGACTTTGGTACATCCAGAGAATATTTATGACCTGTCTATTAAAATTTCACTAAGCACAAAACTCAGGGGGAGTAAATTGAATAAGGAAATTGTCATCATCAAAAAAGGGAAGATTGTTAGGATTATTATTTTGATATATGAAATGATGCATTTAATTCTTTAAACAAGCAAATCACAATCTATTTCCATCTTAGGTTAATATATTATTTGGGAAAAATATTGCTAATCTCTTATACATGAAAAGAACATATTAAGGAGGCTAAATGTCTATCTTGATTGATTACTCATTTCCACAAATGGTAAGTTACTGTTGGGATTTATCTATGGAAAGTTACCATTGGAATATCCAAGCATCAACAATGGTCCACCATTTAATCTTGAAGAGAAGAACTTAGAAGAATGAGCATTTGCTTACAGTAATCTTCAACTCTAATTATTAGCTTTCTTGAAGTACCTTGTTAGAGAAAAGAAAGGGGTGTGCTGCTTACTTCCAATTGGACTACTATCAGCTGTGTAGTTCTTTGTGTTAGGATTTTTGGAACATTCCTTTCCTTCTATTGCATTAATTTGTTTGATATAGTTTCAGTTGATTTTATTTTGTCTATTCATACTATTGAACTCATTTGTACTAATTCTCTTTGAAATTATTAGTTAACTTTTGCAGATTAAAATCCTAAGTAAAAGCTTAAGTAGTGGAGTAGGCTTGTCGAAGCACTATAACTTTGGTGTCTCATCTACCTTTTCATTATCTTTAAATTTGTGATTATTCCATTTGAATTTCCAGTTCATAACTGTTGTTCAACTTGAAAAAACTTCACTTTTGGCCAGGTCTATTATAATTAACACAATCACTTCTCTTTTAGTTTTTGTCAGTTCAAATATTCCTATAATATATTTATTTTCTTTTACATTAACGGTGTATGAATACTAAACATTCAAGTGTTATTGGTATAACAATATAAGTTTTTAAATAAAATTGTGTTTAATACAACATCACAATAATACGATTTAAAATTGATAAATTCAAATGTCATCACCACCCTTATATGAATTTTTCTTTTTTATATTAATTTCTAATGATTCGAGAAGCATAAAACTAAGGGAGAATGCTCTTTACTCTAAAAAATTCAAGTTTGTATTGAACTCATGCAAAATACCAAAAGAAATATTTCCCCTAAAATTAAAACATCTATAACACTTTGGTCCAATCATGTGTATGTCATGACCATACATTAAGGGCATGGACATTTTTTGACAAAGTGCAATATATTTATAATTTTTAGGGTGAGAGTTCCCTTTTTAGTGTTAAAATTAAAAACTTTATGCTAATTAAATGTACTTTGCTCTAAATAAAATTAATTCATTATTTTTTCAACGGAGAAAAGATAAGTATTATTAATAGTAATTTAGAAAAATAAAAAGTAAATATAACATAAAAATTATTAACTACTAATGTTGTAAGAAATAACAAACAATATATTTATAGATAGTCGAGAGGTCGACCAAAGATGGGAGCTCGGGTGAGCGTTTATTGGGCTAACTAGAAAAAGCCAATCGAAAGCTCTAAAGGTTGAAAGGTAGGGACATTCAAAGTATAAGTGTGTATTAGATGATATTAGTTGATCCCTTGAGTGACAAAGGAGGGGCTATTTGTAGTTGATCATGGGCCTAGTTTGGTATTGTTTGCTTGTCGTGTCCATCTTCTTCGTACACATGTTATGGTATGGAGGATTGAGATCACCTTGTCCTATACGTACGGGTAGAGTGGTCGGGTTAACTTGTTTAGAAAAGACGTAGATCCTTAGGTATATTTGCAATTTTAGCTACGTATGAGGGCATATAAGTCTTTTAAAAATTATTTCCTTATCAAGAATCCCCCCAACTTTCTTAGTTATAAGTGAAACTCATAAGTGGGAAAGTTTATATGAACCATTGATCTCCAAAGGGCTTTTTTTTTTTATCAGTTGGGTTTGTTGCATCTTTTAAGAAGCTTAACCTTTATAAATAGGTTCTCTCTGTCCCTTTCCTTCCTTTATTTTTTATTTCTCCTTATAAAACCTTACATCGAGATATTCAACCTAGCGATCTATGTTATTTGACTCAACAACCTATAGCTCTTAGCATGTAGGTGTCCAGATAACTTATTTCCTTTTTCTATTAATTGCTTTATTTTTCATTATTTATTTGTTGGTAGTCACATTTGCACTATAATGGTTGGTTGATCTTCGTTGTCATCTTATGGTTGGAGCTTGCAGTTGGCCTCTTTGACCTCTAGATCTTTTATGCCTCATTTTTTGTTGACCCTAATGACCTTAGTGATCCCTTGAACACCCCTAGTAAGATTGGTCCAAAGGTCTTTGCATCTTTACGTAGTAGATTTTTTATACCCGATAGTTATAAAATCATAATGCCAGAGACTGGACAAAAGATGTATCAACCTTCGCCCATCTGTTTAGCTTTTCATGTTCCAGTATTAGAAGCCGGGTTAAGGTTACTTATAGTTGAATCCATTGCCAATATTATTTGGACCTTGGGTGTTTGTCCAACCCAATTGGTTCCCAACTCCATTTGTAATATTCTAGGTTATCATTATCATACGTTACTTCTAGGTCGGGCCCTCTTTCATCAATTTTTGGTATATTTTCCATGTCAACCCTTCCATTCTCTTAGGAGATTAACGCTTTCACTATGTAACTCCCATAAGAATTTTAAATTTCTGACCAACCTTTCAAGCTAGGTTGGCTCTTGGAGCCATAAATGGTTTTTCGTTGAAGCTCCCCCACATAAACCTTGGACAGTTCCCCAAAGGTGGTAGGATGATAAACTAACCTTCTCCTTTGAAGAGGAAACTTCTTGGGTCGAAGGTTTTTTTGAGGAACATTTAATGGCTTAATAGTTCGACTTTCAAGACCTCTTTTGCAAAAAAATGCTTAAACTAGCCAATCTCTCTCTAGTTAGGCTTCGACCTAGGAGAACTCTTGGTAATGTTATAAAATTTCTTTGTTTAATATCAGCACCTCCTGACTTTGTTCTTACTTTTTTTTATTTTGTAGACATGATGGCCATTAAGGCGATGTCTGCGAATCTGATGAAATAGAAAAAAAATTAAGGCCGTAGCTGCCAAAAAGCTCAAAAAAGATAAGGGGACATCCGTAGTCACCCATGAAGAAAGTTATGGACCTGTCTTTTCTTTCGACAATGCTACCTTACTTTCTATAGGCATAACCACTCATTGTACTTAAGCTATAGAAAATATGGCTTTAGCTCTTACCTCTTTTAAGTCGATTCCCACAACCTTTAATGGCACTAAGCGATCATTTGACATTGCCATCGACATGTTTGAGGGTGTGAACCCAACCAAAGTTTTGCAAGATCGTAAATGGAAAGAAAAGGTTGTGGATGAGGGTTACAAATCAGCCTTGAAAGCCACTCGACCCATTTCAGTAGTACAACCATCTGCATAAAGCGACGATTTAGGGGTTATCCCAACCTACTTAATTCTACTTGTTTCTCCAATTGATGATGAGGCCTTGGAGAGGGCTTGTAAGTTGACCTAAAGATTGGAGATGCTACACCTCTCTACCCATCAAAATGCATCCTTACCTAGACCTGTTATCAATCCTTATTTAATTTTGACAAGTGACATAGAGGATGGGTCCTACAAACTATATAATGGTTGAGTGCATGAGATGGATCAAGTTATGTTGATGTCCACCCTTTTCTGTTTCATTGAAGAGCATCTTACACATAACCTAACGCATGTATCTTTCGTTTCAAGAATTCTAGCTTAATCTTTATGCCTTTTCTTTTGTTGAGTCATAATTGAATCAACCTTGCCCATATCATGCATGTCACTGCATTTACATGTGCCTTAGCTCTACAGTACTTTTTTTTGTGACAAGCAAGTGGTCATGGACACACAGGTGGATGACCTAAAGGTCAAGCTGGAGAAATTTCAAGGTGAGACCTCAGTCTTTCCCTCTTGATTGGAAAAGAAGACCAAAGCTAAAGATTTAGCTCTCTGGCAAAAAAATAATAAAGTTAAGAACATAGAGGTAGAGATTGCTCGACTTAAGTTTGACCTAGCGAATTCCATAAAGTTTGGCCAAATTGTCCTTTCGGATGTGGAGAGATAAAGGCAATACAAAGTAGGTTCAAATAAAGGTTTTGCTGATTATCAAAGGTCCTCGACCTTCAAGGACAAACTTCACAATGCTCGCCATATTGGGGTTCGAGATTTTATGCAATCACAAGTGTTTACATTAGTAGTTGCATAGAGAGCAAATAGAATAGGTCTAGATAAGTTTTATAAATGTCAGTTCCAACTTGAGAAACTAAGTGAGTTGAAAGAAGACTTCGACATAGACCTTTTTGACCCCAGCAAGATAAAAGATGTTGGAGATTATCCAGATATTCCCTTTCTTGACCTCTCCAAAGAAGAGGTTGGATACATTTTTCAGGAGTTGGTCAATCCCGAAGATAGGACTTTCAACATCAACCCCGAATCAAAACCTTCAGCATCATCATCTCAACCTCTTGGTTCCTAGATTATATCTCGTTGATTATTTTGTCAATTCCTATGTGAATGTTTTGTTAATTTATATGTTTCACATACTTCAGCTAACGATGGGTTGTTTTTGCTTTTTGGAATATATATTTTGTACATACTTCAACCTAGCATTGGTCTTTAGCAAAATTCTCTATAAACTAGCTGTAGTTTTGAAAGCATATGTTTAATGATCACTATCAACTTTTACCTTACGAGCATAGTTATTTTGATTCCTTTATGATTTTTGCATGTGGTTGCTGTCAAGCTTTATTTCTTGCAGATCATAAGTTCTTTACATTGCACATTTATAACCATCAGCTATTTCAGTTGCCAACCTATTCTCTTGCTTGTATTTTATTCAATGGAATAGGGTTTGTTACTTATTTCGTGTAGTCTTGACTTTTTTTATGTTGTTGACCTAGTGACCAATCAACCCATCGATCATGTTAATTACTCGTTCCTTATTCTACGAGGCTTGATTTGTACATTATTTCAAATAGTTTTAACCTTTTACAGGCTGTTGACCTATTGATCATGTTAATGATTCCTAGGCATCTTGCACCTTAGGTTTGAGTTGTGTATTATCAACCTATCGATTGCATTAATGGTTCCTAGGAGTCTTGCACTTTAGGCTTGAGTTGTGTATTACTTCACATTGTCTTGATCTTTTTCATGTTTTTGGCCCGTTGATTGCGTTAATTACTTGTACCTTAGTATATGGGGTTTGATTTGTACATCCCAAGTTATTGACCTATTGATCACATTAATAGCGTATTTTTTATTCTACAGGGCTTGACTTGTATATTCCAAATTATTAACCTATCAACCCATTGATCACGTTAATTGTTCCTAGGTATTTTGCACCTTAGGTTTGAGTTGCATATTACTTCACATTGTCTTAACCTTTCCTAGGTTATCGACTTGTCAACCTATCGCTAGACTTGGTTGAATAATTGATGTTTGTCCTGTCACTAGACATAGTTCTTGATTTATCTCAGATCTTATGATTTGGTCAATTAGTGACCTATTTTCAATAGACAGGTTTAGGTGCCTTGGTTGCTTATCAAACTATTTTTGATCTTCCATGACCTATATATTTGCTTGACCTTTTTCAAGTCTAGCTAATTTGGTCTGTTATGGACCTATTTCTATTCACTATCTAGCAATATTGTTGTTGGACCTTCTCAAGTCTAATCAGTATGGTGGTTGTCAACCTATGTATAATCTTCCTCAATTTGTACTTTTGCTCGACCTTTCTTAGGTCTAGTTGATTGGTCGATTGATGATCTATTTATGATCTTTGACAACCTATGCTTGTGGTGTTTGTCGACCTATGTATAATCTTTCTTGATTTGTGCTTTTGCTCGACCTATCTCAAGTTTAGCTATTTGGTTGGTTGATGACCTGTTTATGATCTATGATGACCTATGCTTTTGCTTGACCTTTATCAAGCCTAGCTAATTGGTCGGTCGTCAACCTATTTATGATCTTTGATGACTTATGTTTTTGCTCAACCTCTCTCAGGTTTAGCTAATTGGTTGGTCCTCAACTTGTTTATGATCTTAAACAACTTGTGCTTTTGCTCGACCTTTCTCAGGTCTAGCTGATTGGTCAGTCGTCAACCTGTTTAGGATCTTAAACAACTTATGCTTTTGGTTTACCTTTCTCAGGTCTAGTTGATTGGTCGGTTGTTGACCTATCTATGATCTTCTACAACATATACTTTTTCCTACTATTAAACATTGATAAGAAAACAAGCACATGAAATGGTGGTGGACATATATGATTTCAAAAGACATAAAGGTAAGGAAATATACAAGATAAATATCAAAACTCAAAGTCAAAAAGCTCTTATGCATGGAACTTCTTCAAATTTTGTATTTCCCATGATCGAGGGAGGTTCTTCTCGTTGAGTGTCTGCATCTTATATGCTTTATTCTTCGCCACATTCATGACTAATACTTTTGTTTGACCTTTTCCAAGTTTAGTTAGTTTGGTTGGTGGTCAACTTGTTTCTACTCTTTCTCAACATGTACTTTTGCCTACTATTAAACATTGGTAACAAGCACATGAAATGGTGGTGAAATATATGATTTCAAAGGGGTAGTTAAGTGAAGAAAAGTGTAAAGATAACCATAAAAATCTAAAAGTGGAATAATTCTACAGCATACTTGGATACTTTAGCATCTTTTTAGTGCCATATCATCAACCTCCAAACTTTTGGCTTTCACGTTCTTATTGTAATTCTTTGCTACTTTCTTTTCCTGCAAAAGAATTTATCATACTAATACCCTTCTCGCTTTCTCAATAACGTCCACATAAAAACTCGCTTCTCCGCACTATCTTGGAAGGCAAGCTCTTACACCCCAAAAGCTTCCACTTTGATCTCTGAGGGATCATTACTTCCACCTCATAGACCATATGGAAAGCATTTCTCTAGTTAAAACTCTTGGTGTTGTCCTGTAATCTCATAACACACCCAAACATTCATCTACTCATGCACTTTTACCTCATCTTTAATCATATTCATTTCCTCTTTATGTTCATATTTCTCCGCCGCTTCTATGAGGGTGTCCATATCAAAAGGCAATCCTCTAACCAATGTTGATGCCAAAGAACCATTCTTAAAGCCATGAATTAGTATGCTAATCATTATGTCTATAATAGGATCAAAAACTTACGATACCTCATTATTAAAATGACTTACAAATGCATGGGCAGCCTCATCTTCTTTCTACCTTATGGAAAAAAATATATAGCTAATCTTTTGGATCTCTCTCTACTAGCTAGCAAAATGATACAAAGAACTTTGGATGTACTTGGTTGTAGGTTACCACTATTCCTATCAGCAAAGAGGTGAACCATTCTTGTGCTTGACCGTACTAAGTAGTGTTGAATACCTCAGCAGGTCAAGTATCTTAAATCACATAGATACTGTTTCCAACAACTGATGTTCCTTTCACTTAACCTCTTCTAATTTTTTGTTCAATTGTTCTTCCCAATCATTGATCTCCTATATTTCATGAGCAAATGCCCTTTGGAATACCATTCAAATGATCTCATTCCTTTATTCTTCTACATGCTTGTTGCCTTACCCTCCCTTACTTTTGATAACTCTCTTTCTCTCCCAAGTCCTTTTCACTTCTGATGACCTTTGTTTCCCTTCAATGCTCCGGAGGCTCATTACGAAGTAACTGCCTTGGAAAAAAAAAGTCATGGTCATAATGTCAAAGTTGCAATCGCCAATCTTCCGCCAATGACCTTGTTTGTCACCGTCTCAATCAGTGCTTGTAACTCCAACGGCGTAATTCCAACAATTAGTCTTGTTTTAGGCGTAGGAAGGGTTTGCTACAACGGAAGTGAATCGACCTAAATTTTTTACATCCCCACATTCTTACTTGGTGTCGTTGCCATAAGCTCTGCTTAGTCCAAAGTTCCAAACACTCAATCCGGTTTCCCACAGATGGTGCCTATTAATGTCACAAGAAATGACAAACAATATATTTATCGATGGTCGAGAGGTTAACCAAAGATGAAAACTCAGGCGAGAGTTTATTGAACTAACTGGTAGGAGCCAATTGAGGGCTCTAGAGGTCGAAAGGTAGGGACATACAAAGTATAGGTGTGTATCAAATGATATTAGTTGATTCCTTGAGTGACAAATGAGGGGCTATTTATAGTTGATTGTGGGGCTAGTTTGGTATTGTTTGCCTGTTGTGTACCCCATCTTCTTCGTACACGTGTTATGATATGGAAGGTCAAGATTACCCCATCCTATGAGTACGAGTTGGGTGATCAGATTGACTCGTTTAGAAATTACGCGGATCCTTAGGCATATTTGCAATTTTAGTTAAATATGAGAGCATATAAGTCTTTTAAAAATTCTTTCCTTATGAACTACTAATAGTAATAAGATTAATAGTAATTCTTCTTATCATTATTATTAAATTTATGAGAATCATTATCATTGTAAGTTAAGTTATTATTACTTTAAAGTAACTTCCATATTATTCGTAAACATTTTATTTCTCTTTTCTTTGTTGTAATGCAATTTCTGTTTAACGCTGGCACGACGGCTAATGCAAAGTTGCAATCAATATGATTGTCTCACCCATAATTTAGACAATTTCACATGGCTAAGCAAAAAGGTAGTAGAGGGAAATCATAGGGTTTGTCGCCAATTTCTCTCTGGAACATTAACTAGGATGATTATGGGAAGGTAAAGATATATATCTTGTCTTATCAATGATCATGGACTTGGATTGATGTTCTCCATCTTTCATTTAATTCCAAAATATCCTTCACCAAACCTCCCCAACGCCTGCCGCCACCCCCTAAAGAAATAAAAAAAAAAGAAAAGAAAAGAAAAGAAAAGAAAAGAAAAGGAATTAGCGATGCAAATGTAATTCTTGCTAGCGCTACAAAAAAATTGTAACATTAGATATCATCAATTCACAATTGATGTCTAAAATTCATAATTTTAATCATAAAATTCATTTAATTAAATTTAAAGTAAATGTTCTCTTAACTTTTTCTAATTTTGGCTAATTTATAACTAATAATTATTCTAATTTACATGTGTGTATATATTAATTTTTCTACAAATTATGCATGATCAATTAGTGCACTTCTAACCAACAATGCTACAGCGGATTGATAGCCGTTAATTTTGATTATTAGGGTTATTTATTATTTAAAAAATTTCATTTATTATGAAAATTTATAATTGTAATTTGTAGGCATAATTATAATATTAATTTCATAACTAATATTTAACTTTTTTGATAGCGTAATGCCAGAAAATAGGTATTGAGATTTGGCAAAAGTCACGTGTTTGAGTAATCTATGGGGTCCCAAGAACTCCAATATCAAATTTTTGGTGCGCTCAAATTTTTACATGAAATGGATACATAAAACAAATTTGACCAATGATTATATATGGTTTATATATCTTTAGAGATGGGCTTTGATAGAGGGAAGTGGAGGATGGAAACCATATATGTCCCACATTAGATAATTCCGCGACAAGGCTTTAATTTGTTTAGTTGATTGAAATGAAATCTTTTGTTTGCGCCAATTTTAATTGGAGATGGAGAAATACGCTTCCACCAACTACCAATTCAGTCTTTATCTTTCATTGGTTTGCCAGCAAACTTTTCATGCATTGATAAATATTATTCTAGTTATTTATTTTTCATTTTCTAATGATGCTTTGGAAAAATAAACTTGATTGATTAATTCAGAGAATCTCTTCCTTGATCTTAATAGCATTTATGGGTAAGTTGCAACAACAGCAGAATAGCTCAATCTCCTGGAATATACATATTTTCATAAGTTAGATATCGTATAAATACTGTCTGTTTTCTTACCATACAAGTAGGCTTATTCCTCCCCTTCCTCTGAAAATTTCATGGATCCTCACATTAAGAATATAGATCTCATATATATCCTTAAAGAAAAGAAAAGCAAAGCAAAAATAGAGATAGCCTCCACACTTCTAATTTTAGTGAGAAAACTCAATTTCTAGAAAAATAGGGCAATGTATTATTTTGGATAATGAGAGAACACCGCATTAAAATACATTACAAAATCAAAATAACACGCCTATTATCTCTGTACTCAATATATTCCCAAAATACGGTAACTCTTGGTGAACATGACACTAAAATTAATGGAAGAGCTCTACATATATAATATCACAGGAAAATCATGCACATGAACACGTGAGTGTGTAAAACTCTCACATCTCTCCTTCAACTCTAAGCTAACACAAATAGAAACAAACATTTCTTTCACATGAGCTCCTAAGTTTGAATTATGGATTCCAAGGGAGAGAATTATTGGAATCGAAATCCATTGCCAAATTGATCCAAGGGCAGGGGATCATGGTTCAAATTATCCATCATACCATCAGACTCCGGGATCCCAATGAAAGGAGCCAACGAAGAGGGATGGCGGCGGTCGGCATAGCTGGCCAGACGGGCTCGTGCAAGAATTAGATCATGTTGCAGCTCCGCCATTTTGTGTTGCAGCAACGCTATGGCGCCGATGCAGCCGTGGACAGGGTCCCGGAGCCTAACTTCTGCCTCATAAACGAGGGAATTCACGGTGTCTTCCCGTTGATCCTCGGGGACCTCGTTTAGGATCTTGCTAACGTTGCTGGCTCCGAATACCTTGTGTACCTTGGCGAATTTCTGGGGCTCTTTGGAGCGGAAATACGGTGCGAATTGACAAGATGGGGTGCATCTTCTCTTCAAGAACTTGCAGGCTGCGCAAGAAGAGCTTGAACGAGGTTCTTGACTCTTCATATGGGTTAATCTTCTTTGCATTTTTGGGGTGTTGTGTCTTGTGGTATATACATACTTATATTCTAATCTCAATATTATATATGTTGAAAGTGGGAAGCTGAGAGTTAAAAGGCCGACAATTTATAAATTATTTTAAAATTCTCAACTCCTATATAATGTGAGAAGACCAAGTATTATCGTTGTCCTCCAATTAAAAAGTTTAGTAGAGGCATGTGGTCGTCATCGACATCATATTAGTCGTCCAATTGAAGAGTTTAGAAGAGATATATGATTGTCATTCCCAAAAAATGCAAACGATGGTTCTAAATCTATCATAAAGTATGAAGATTCACTCACAACAAAATATTGCAGTATCTAAAATATTAATGAAACACATTAATACGTCCTAAAAAGACCTATTAAAAAAATAATTTATAAACTATCAAAATTCTCGATTTTCATGTGTTAGGACATGTGTAGATATTATCGAAATCTTCAAATTGAGGATTTTGGAGGAGGTATGCGTCCAAAATCCTAGATGGTGCAAATGGTGATAATTAGATTTATCATCAATTATAGAAACTTGATAATGCCGAAATGCTATTTTATCAACAAGCATTGACAATGCACACTGAAAATATAATTTATAAAAATTCTCAACTCTTCAAATATCATAAATTTCTTAATGCTTTTTATTCCTACAAAGTAAATCATCACGGATTCATTATATGGCCGTACGTGTCAAGTCCGCGCATGAATGATCATCTCTATTCTCGACACACACATTAAAGATCGACCTACTTGAGCCATTGTGTCAGAGGTTCTTTACTATATTTTAGCATATACTGTTACTTCCATCCAAAATGAAATATTCTTAGTTATATATTATTACGTGTGTCCAAGATTACACATTTCATTGGTGCTATTCATCAATTAAACTAATTATTTTGTGAAAATATTTTAATAATTGAATTAATTTAAAAATATATATTGTTAGCAAAATTAACATATATATTAGAAAAAATTACACTACATGAAAAATAAAATTTAGTAATTATAAAATATTAAATGTTAATGTGAAAGTTGTTAGTGATTATATATTAAGTGACAAAATATTTTTTTAAATAATATTTTTTACAAGTTTAACAGTGATAAAAATAATGTTTAAATTGTTATCGGTGATAATTTTATTGTTACTAGCTATATATATATATATATCAATAATTATTAATAGTGACAATGTAAAATATTAGTTCTCATCATATATCACCACTAGTCCATATTACCATTTAAAAAATATCAATAATGATAAAATAAAAGTTATTGTTATTTAATACTTATCATTAATAATAATAATAATAATAATAATAATAATAATAATAATAATAATAATAATAATAATAATAATAATAATTCTTATGTTATTATTGAATCTTTGTCATAGTATAATATATATTTACGGTGTTATAGATGCTTTTGGTAAAATTAAATATTGAATCCCTATATTCATTCAGAAATAAATATCTAATTTTATTCATAATCAGTTAACTGTTTTGTGAATATAAATATTCAACATTTAGTTGATTTTTTAAAAATTAAAACTAATAAGCAACATGATAAATTAAAGTGATAAAAAAATTAATAAATTATTCAAGTAAAAAACACACTACCAAAAATTAGAGTATCTATCACAATCAATCCATAGCAAATGCTATTATAAGTTATGAAATTGACATAGTTAAATCCAATGTAAATACTTTCATAGCTAATTTTCATTATCTTAATATATAACTTGTAACTGATGATTGTCCTTTTTTATATATTGATTTTTCCATGGACAACCAATAGCTAATTTATTGTACTTACAATAAATATGACTGCATGTTGATAATTAATAATTTTTGTTACTTATTATTGTAGAAAAATTACTTGTGCTATGAAAATTTTATAACTATAAATTGTAGTTATAGCTATAAAATTAATTTTATATTATTTTTTAAGGGTGACAATTTTAGCTTAGTGTAGTTAAACGTTCAAATATTGACATAAAAAGTATTTTTACTATTGTAAAAAACTTAGTGCGTCAATTACGGCTATTCCATAGCTAATGCTAAAAATGTATAATTTTAGTTACAAAATTAATATAATCAAATTCGAAATAGATACTTTTATAACTATCCGTTGCTATGATCAATCTATAGCTGATAGTCATTTTATTTTACATACATTAAATTTCCTATAGATAATGCACGACTAATTTGTTGCGTTTCGAATGTACAAGAATATGAATCTATAATTAATAATTTTTGTTACCTATTTTTTTTTAAAAGTTATATTTATTATGACTATTTGTAGCTGTAGTCATCAAATTAATTTTACAGTAATTTTTTCACAATAAATATTTAGTTTTTTAATAGTGAAAAACAAATTTCGCTCGCAGATTTTACTGAAAGGCGCCCTAATCCCACGCCTTAATTAATTATCATTTAATTCCTATTTGCAATTTAAAAAAAATAAATTGTAAATGATTGGAATTTAAAAGAGGTGAAAACTGGTGTTGATGTCCTAATGAGGCATGATGGGATATGATGGCAGAGAGTTCAACAACAAACAGAGAGGAGACAATAGAGAGCAGATGGGGCCTAAATTGTCTGATCAACAAAGTAGGATGAGATGTGAAGTTTCACAAATCAATTGATTCGAGAAAAGTTGTCTCGGAGGAAAAGAAAATCTTAGTTCAAATTGGATTCCACGCCCGACGAGGAAATCTTATTTCGGCGAATTTCACTTTGCCCACTCAAAAATATATTTTTGTCACTTTCCATCTTTAAACTTTAAAAATACACATTTTGTCTCTCTCAAAATATTTATATATTAACTTCATCTATCTTTTTAATATATTTCAACAAATATTGAAACTTCAAATTTTCATTTGTACTTAATTATGTAAAGCAATTGATTTACATTCCTATAGTTTGTAACTTTATCAAAACCAACATGTGCAGGTAGGTAGAGAGCACACACTCAACGACGAAAGATAACTTTCTTTCAGAAATTCAATAAGATAGTTTGTAACTTTGGGCGAAATGATGCTTTCTCACAGAGTTAGAGTGACCAAATCAGAGTGATTGTTTATAAATAATACCAATTGTAGGAGTTGTAAAGATACATGACGCCAATGCCTACATAGTGTTGGAAGGTCAAAGAAGTCGATGAGCAGTTTTACATTCTCAATTTCAAGATTTAAAATTATTTATTTCACACCATTTTATCATTTTTCCAAAATGATGATTTTAGCACTACATCAAGGTCTTGATTTGATTATTTTGAGACCAAGTTTGACTTGTATTCCAAGTTTTCAAGAAATTTAATTTTATTTCCTTTGTATTGTAGAAATATGATGCATAGTTTATGAAGTAATCAAGTAAATTGCTCCCGTAAATATGAGCATTTTTTATTATTCGCTATATACTTATGAAATACTTATTTTAAGTTATGAGTAGGATAATAATAAAAGGATTTATAGGATGTTCTTTAGTAATTTTGTGACTATATTATAGGATATTTTTTTTATCTTAAGTTTGGGTTCAAATTCAAGCATGCATTTTGTATCAATAAATGTGTATTAGTGGAAGAATAAACATTCCCATGGGCTCAAACTATATAAATCTATACTATTTATTTTTCTATTTATCAATATTATTTTATTGTTGAATTTCTGATAAATGAAGTTTCAAATCTTGTTTCTTTTTGTTGCGTGCCAGACAAGTGGTATTAGAGCTTTACTAGTCTATAAATTGAGATTTAATTTTTGGGGATGAATAACATGTTGGTAGCAAATGAATTCATAATTGAACAACTTGATAGCAAATGGAACTCACTCTTGAAAAAGAAAAAGTGAGAGATGTTTTGACTCGAGAGGGTTGAGCAATGACTTCAAGGAAAATAGAGGCAGGTCGGTAGATATGGATGACTTCGTTGAATAATCTGACTGTTCTTTACTTAGTAATCCTAGTTAAACATTATGTATCCTGATCTTTAGGGATTAGTTGAGTTAGTGGTGTGCATTCCTAATCTTACGGGCATCAGTTAGTTTGTTCCTATTTTTTTGCCTATATTTCTTTATTTCTGTTAAAAGTGCAGCTTATAAAATGTTGTAAGTGAAGGAATAAAATATTAGACTTTTTCCCACTCCTTCAATATATTAGACTCATTTTGTTTACGTTCTCGTGTACTTAACAGTGGTACTAGAGCCACAACCTTAAAAAAAAGAAGAGGGGAAAAGAAAGGTTAGGTAGTAGCCTTATTTTACAGCAAGAGAAGTAAAAAAAATGTCTTCTGAAAACTTTATCCAACCCGCCAATCCATGCTTTGATGGCCATTATGATCATTGGAATTTCCTGAGGTTTAAGGAGTAATTATGTTGTGGAATCTGGAGTGGCGGCTAGAATTATGATGACGCAACAACAAAGGGAAGAATTAGAAGCATTAAAGCAGAAAGATCTCAAGGCAAGGCCAAAAACTATCCATTCCAGCTCATAGATTAGTCCACCTTGGAGGTAATTCTTTGCAACGATACCTCCAAGCATGTTTGGGACTCAAATGAGGAAGAAAGGGTGCAGCTCCAAGCACTGCTCGCAGAATTTAAGGCTTTACAGATGAAAGCTGGGGAATCTGTTGATGATTTCTCCTCCAAAACGATGGCAATCGTGAACCTGATGCGGATATATGGAGATAGGAGGATGGATTGTTGAAAAAATCGTTCAGTCCTTGTCAGCAAATTTCAATTTTATTGTTTGTTCAATTGAAGAATCTAAAAACCTTGATGAGCTCACAATTGATGAATTGTCGAATTCTTTACTAATTCTCTAGAGAAAACTACACAGGTTAGAAAAGGAGGAGCAAGCTATACAAGCAACAACAAAAGCCCACTTTTCTTCATTAAACAACGAAGAACAAGGAAGAGGAAACAGAGATGAAAGACATCCACATAAGAAATCAAAGAACAATAAATCCTCTAAATGGAAAAGAAAAAGTCGAGACGGCCAAAACTAATCAAATAACAAATTGAGACCAGTAGGCAAGTCAAGATTTGAGTGCTGTAGGCATCACAGGTATGGCCATTATAAATCGACGTCAAACTAAATTAATTAAGCTACATAGCGAGGGATCTAATTTTGTAGAGAAAGAAGAAGAAGCCTTCCTTCTGTTGGCATGCCATTCGAAGGATGAAAGCCATCAACACTTGTGGTACTTAGACACTAGCTACAGCAGCCACATGTGGAGAGTCAAATTAGCATCCTCAAATTTGGATAAATCCTATTAGAACCTTGTGACATTTGGTGATAATTCCAAAATTTCTATAATGGGAATGAGAAATGTAAGAATCTGTACAAGAAAATTCAGATCACATTGTTTCTAATGTTTTCTTTGCTCCAAATTCAAAGAACAATCCACTAAGTGTTGGTCAACTACAAGAGAAAGGTTATGAGATCTTAATCAAAGAGGGAGTGTGCTGAATCCAGAATGCCAAACTTGGTCTAATTGCTCAAGTTTAGATGACAACAAATTGAATGTTTCCTCTTCATCTTCAAAACATTACTTAGACATGTTTCTCTGCAAGACAAAAAAATGTGGCTTGGCTACGGCATATTCGTTATGGCTATCTGACTTTTGGAGGCTAAAAGACACTTCAACAGAAAAAGATGGTTGATGGTCTACCAAAATTTAATTGCCCCTCGAAGGTTTGTGAAGAATGTGTTGTTGGCAAGTGACACCGAGATCCATTCCCAGAAGGCAAATAACAAAAGGCCAAAAAGAAGTTAGAAGCTGTACCCTCAGACATATATGGTCCAATTAATTCTATTTCAAATGAAGGAAAATGGTATTACATTACTTTTATTGATGATTTTAGTAAAAAAAAACTACTTATTTTTTACAGGAAAAGTCCAAAGCTGTGATAGCTTTCAAAAACTTCAAAGTATTGGTTGAGAGAGAAGCAGAATGCTCAATACCAGCTCTACGTTGTGATCATGGAGGAGAATACAACTCACATAACTTTGGGGAGAATTGCAAATTACCCCCCTATAATAATTGAAATATGCTCAAAATTTCATGTTAAAAAAATATTAGTAAAATCCACCTTCTATTTTAAAAATTTTGCATACTCGCCCCTGCTTCTTATTTGTTGTGTATTTGACCTAATTTTAGCATAAAAAGACCAAATTACCCTTAGTATTTTCATGTATTTCCAATTCAATTTAAATTATATTTTATTAAATTTTATTTTATTTTTATTTTTCTCATTTTTTGTTTATTTCTTATTTCTCTAATTAGACCTGGCAAATAATCACCCAAACCCATGGGTATCCAAAAAAATACGGGTAATGGGTCTCATTTTTTTTACCCAATCAAATGCAGGTAATCTTATCCACCATCTAATTATCCACCGCTTTTTAGCCCAACCTACGGGTAACCCATGAATAATTATCTATATTTTGTTTTAATTTTTCTCTAATTTTTGCAACTATTTTGGAGAGTGTACTGCTTTTTTTTGTTAATGATATCATCAATATTTAAGTGGTATTTAAACTTTTAGTTCAAATTTTTTTTGACATATAATAAAATTTAAATTGAACCTTCAAAATGTAATATAACTTAAATTTATTATATGTTTAAATATTTAAGTTGTAGTTTTGAAACTAAAACATTTGACATGCTTTAAAATATTTGTTCAATATAATATTTGAAATTTGTAGCCTCTTTTATTAATTTTGTTTAGGTAACATTTAGATAATATTATATAAATTGAAAAAAAATATTAATTTTTCTTTAAATATAAAAAAAAAATTTCCTATGGGTACTCGTGGGTTATCCATTAACCATAGTCATGAGTAATATGTCCACTATCTTGTACTCAATAAAGAATAGGTAATTTTATCCATAGGTAAATTTACCCAATCCATTTTTGCCTGCTTACCCGCGGATACCCATTTACTAGGTCTATCTCTAATCCTTCATCTACATTATACTGACTATCACTATCGCCTCACCATCATCACCACCGCATCATTGTTGCCAGCCAATAGGTTTATATAATATAGGAGGAGAGGTGAGGGAGGTTTGGTGGGAGATGATACATATTAATTATATATAATATATAGTGTGTGGGCTACCATGGTAGTCGTGAGGAAGAGAAGGAGAGGGGCAAAAGGTGGGGGATTTGGTGGGGTGGGTGGGTGAGGTGGGATTATACATATTGTATATTGTATATATATTATATATAGATATAGTGTGGTTGCCATGGCAGCAGTGAGGAAGAGATGGAGAGAAGGAGAGGGGTGGAAGGTGGGGTGGGCGACAGGATTGTATAATAATATGTAATGTATATATAATGTTATAATATTGTATATATACATACATATACATATTCGGCTGCTATGGTAGCCACGAAGAAGAGAAGCGAGGATGGTAGGGATGGTGGTGGTGGGATTTTAATAATAATGTGTATATATATTATATGAATTTATATATATAATTATAATATATATTTTTTAGTAATATTAAATATTATTCAATCTCGACCATTCATTTTTCTAATTGAATCCAATAGTTGATGTAAATAAGAGTATAATAGTCTTTTTACATGCCAAAACCTTAAATACTTGCACATCCGGCGCATGTGTTTCACTCGATGCCTTGAGGGTGTTTTGTACAAGATTTTTAAAAATAGAAAGTGGATTTTACTAATATTTTTTTGACAGAGAGTTTTGTGCCTATTTCAATTATCACATGGGGGTTATTTGCAATTCTCCTCATAACTTTGTAACTTTCTATAAAAAGCATGGTATTAAAAGATAACTAACAATAGCATACTCTTCTCAATAAAATGGCGTTTGTGAAAGAAAGAATCACACAATCTTAAATATGGTCATAAGTCTCCTAGTTAAAAGCAAATTTCCAAAGAGATTCTAGCTTGAGGCAGATAATTGGAGCATGCATATTCTCAATAGAAGCCAAACTCTAGCATTTCAACACATGACTCCTAAAGAAGCTTGGAGTGGAAGAAGACTAGGAGCGGATCACTTCAAGATCTTTGGGTGTATTGCTTATGCCCACATTCCAAATGAGAAGAGGAAGAAGTTAGATGACAAAAGTGAGAAGTGCATTTTTCTTGGTATTAGCGATCATTCTAAATCTTAGAAACTCTGCATTCCTATGATTAAGAAAATTATCATTAGTCATGATGTAATTTTTACGAAAGAAGTTTTGGAAGTGGGAAGAAAATAATGTTGATTAGAGAATACCAACTAATCTTGATGGATAAAATAAAAATGGAGGGTAGCAACCTTTGGTGAATGAACAATACATGAGGAATGAGGAACAATCATCAGTTACTTAAAATCTTTTGAAGGTAAGTAAGGCACTTGGATCCAATTATCAAAACTTCAAAAGCATAAAATTAACTAGTGCTTACAAGCATACCAAGGATCAAATCATGCTAGGGATTCAGATTTGATGAGAACATTACCTTGCAAAGCAAAATGCAAGGAGAGATTTGTGAACTCTCCACAATTCCAGAAACTATTTTCTATTGGCACAACTAAAAGTGTGCAAAAATCGCCCAACCAAAACTCCTCCAAAAATTTTGGAAAACTTACTGGCGCTTATAAACACCTTAAAGAATTCATTGTTAAAACTTTGGATAAAAAATCCTTCTGAAACTCCCTGGAGAAAATTGCTAAATCAAACTCTATGCAGGTGGATCTTCAAAACAAGCAAACTCCCTTGTTTGCCTCCATTGTTATAATCTACACATCAATTAAATCTTCCAAAATCTCCAACCTATAAGCTGGAATAAGAGAGGAGATTTTCTATGGAGGAGACCAATTTTATGTAGGGAAGAAGAAGAAGAAGAAGAGAGCGAAGCTTTTAATACATGAACGCAATGCTTCCAAGAGGTTTTTGGAGGGAATTGTTATAGAATCTAATTCTTCACAAATGGTGTGTGCTACTGAATATCGTCACCTCTATATCTATATATAAGGAAGGGTGATGTGATGCCAACTAGGCATCACACCTTCCTCAAGGGTGGTGGGCAGCCACATGTTTGCCAAGGTGGCAAACTTGAATTTCAAATCATATTTGAATTTCATGTGCATTTGAAATTCATTTGAAATATAATTTCAAATTAATTAAAATGCCAACTCAAATGAACTCTTCATTTGAATTTTTCCTCCAAAATTCATTCTTTCCATTAATTAAATTAAACTCTTTAATTTAATTAATTAACCTTTGACTTAACTCTTAAATTTAATTAGCCACTACTGACTTGCTACTACAACTATCTAGTGGATTCTCTAGTAGGTCTTTAGTGTCTTGTTCTCTAACAAGCACCTACTAACATGCACTTTATCTCATACAGTTGTTCATGAAATAGAGCAATATCCAATGCTTGAATTTATGCATCGTTAGTGTAAGTGTATCCGGATCTTAGATGCCATGTCTCTTAAAATCCTATGACTTGAAAGATTTGAGAATACGACCGTGCGAGACTTATTCCATAGTCACCAAACCAAGTTCCATAGTCATAAGGGATCTAAGAGTTTTATCCAAATGTGAGTGAAGTGAAATAAAGCATAAGATAAAGGTGGCTACACAAAAAATATCATTCAATCAAGATTATTTTACTAGAAAATTATTTTTACAAGGCCAATACCATTGGCTTGCACGACACTATTCCAACATCTTTTACTAGTCATATTTGATGATGAACAATGACCTCAATGAGTTAGAAGAGGATTTGCATGGATAACTAATTATGAGGTAACTGGGATTAATCAATTAGAGGATTTATTAACCCATTTTTGCTCTATTTTCAGATTGTGACCCTATAGCTTTTGAAGATGCTATAAAAGAGTGAAAATGGAGGAAAGCAATGGATGAAAGGATAGTGGAAGCTTGAATTTTATGTGTATTTTAATTTAATTAGAAATCTAATTTCAAATTAATTAAAATGCCAACTCCAATGAACTCTTCATTTGAATTTTCCCTCCAAAATCCACTCTTCCCATTAATTAAATTAAACTTTTTAATTTAATTAATTAATTTTTGACTTAACTCTTAAGTCAAACTAACTTAACTCTTTCAGTTATCTTAACCAATTGATGGTCATGTTGGTACCAAATAATTAACTCCTTAATTATTAGTCTAATTTAACTCCTTAAATTAATTAATTAATTTAATACTTGAATTAATCAAGCTAAAAATGACCTTGAAATTGGTACCATAAAATTAGTCCATTAGGAGTTAGTTTTCTAACCCTTAGAAAATTTTCTTAATCAATTAGGAAGCTAATTGGCTTTTGTGTATAACACAATAAGTTCTACTATTTATTGGACATAGGCTCACAACTTCTTATGACTTTTGAATATTTTATATTCATTTTAGTTTAATACTCCTTTTAAACTGATCGACTCAATTTAATCAATCTCATTAACTAAAGAGTACCCAATCTCCATGGTTGATATCCAACCTCAAACCCATAGAATTTAACAAATTGGTCGAAATGAATATTCTAGAGAACCATTATAGCTCTATGTGTACCATGCAAATATGGTCCTTTCATCACCTATCTCCCAAAAGAGGCTTAGGGTAAGATATTTATCAACTTTCTAATAGTCTTGATGCTATTTTTCTATTCTCAATGTTTGATCCCTTTATGTGACCTCCTCTTTGAAAAATTTCTTTTCCAAATTATCACACCACATTGTGCAAGAATTTCTAAAAATCAATCATTATAGAATACATAGAAAATGCACTCGCTCTTCACAACAGCGAGGAGGCAAATTTCATTTAGGATCTCACAAACCTCTATGCTAAGTAGCTCATACCCAATCTTAACTTGAAAAACTCACTAGGTGGTCAAGAAAGAGTCAAACCATAAGAATCAGACACAAGGTTACCATGGATCCTCAGGTCAAAGGACTAATAATATGCACTAGCATAAGCGGGAGAATTAACCACTACTGACTTGCCACTATAGCTATCTAGTGGATTCTCCGGTGGGTCTTTAGTACCTTGTTCTCTAATAAGCAACCATTAACATGCACCAATATCTCATATAGTTGCTCATGGAATGGAGCAATATCCAACTCTTGGATTTATGCATTGTTAATGCAAGTTTATCTGGATCTTAGATGCCCCTATCTCTTAAGATCCTATGACTTGAAAGATTTGAAATCACGACCGTGTGAGACTTATTCCATGGTCACCAAACTAAGTCCTACAAACATAGGTAATCTAAGGGTTTCATCTAAATGCGAGTGAAGTGAAATAAAGTATAAGATGAAGGTGGTCATATAAAAAATATCAGTCAATTAAGATTATCTTACTAGGACATAGCTTTTACAAGGCCAACACCATTGACTTACAAGGCACTATTCCAACATTTTTCACGAGTCGTATTTGATGATGAACAACGACCTCAACAAGTTAGAAGAAGATTTACATAGATGACTAATTATAAGGTAATTGGGATTAATCAATTAATGGATCCACTAACCCATTTTACTCTATTTTCAGGTTGTAACCCTGTCGCTTTTGAAGATGCTATAAAAGAGTCAAAATGGAGAAAAGCAATGGATGATAGGATAGTATCCATTGAAAGAAATAATACTTTAGAGTTAGTTGAACTTCCAAAAGGGCAAAAAACCATTAGTGTGAAATGTGTTTACAAGACTAAGTTGAATGAAAAAGGAGAGATTAATAAGTTTAAAGCATGCTTGGTTGCTAAAGTCCACAAAAATGAATTTGGGATGGATTACAAAAAAATTTTTTGCTCTAGTTGCAAAACATGACACCATCAGATTGATGATTGCATTGGTAGCAAAAAATTCATGGCATATCTTTCAATTAGAAAAGGACTTGCATGGATGGTTGATTACAAGGTAATTGGGATTAATCAATTAAAGGATCCATTAACCCATTTTGCTCTATTTCTACAAGCAAAATTAGTTTCAGCAACCATTATTGGTGGTCACTAAAAGCAAGGAAATAGTTGCTAAAACCTATAGTGATCAAAACAGCATTGGTTACAAGTGGTAACAATAGCATAGCTACTAAAAGTGCTCTGTGACGAGTTATCAAATTGGATGCCAAAAATGTATATTTAGTGAGCATCCTATAATGGTCATTAAAGATGGAATAATGAGCAACAAAAGATTTACTTGCTAATGTAAAAATTTCGTGGTCACTGTAACATTAGCATCGTGGCTATGGTTATGCACATAGTGACCACATCTTCGTGGCTACTATTGATTAATCCTTTAGCGACCAAGTTATTAGTCATAATAGTTTGTAAATGGTTGTTATAATTGACTTATTTTAATAAGTTTTAGTGACCATATGACAACTATAATGGATTATTACTAAATCATTTTTTTTAGCGATGAAAAATTGCTCACAATACTTTTAATATTATCATAAAGGCTAATTGAATTTGTTATTATTTAGTGGCAAAAAATAGCTATTGGTTACTAATATGTACATATTAGCAATCAAATAATTGTTACAAAAACAAAGTGAATGATTGCAAATATATACCTATTAGTGACCACATAATGATTGCGAAATAAATCAAGTTAGTTGTTGATATGTATACAATACAAACAAAATAATGGTTCTAGAAAAAATTAAGTTGATTGCTAATTAATATGAGCACTTTCAACATCTAATCAATGAGAACTTTAATACAAAAAATTTACCAATTATAGCAATATCTCATCATTTCTATATGTGTAGAACGTCATGTAAATATTACCAAAGACAATGTATATGGTCATATGAAGTTGCTCTACTTCTAAAAATAAACAATATGAGTTCGATGATTGGGTGTTCTTCAAATTTCCATGCACTTTTCTTGATCAAATAACTTTTGGGATATATCTTTCCACCTGAAATAGTCTAAACATAATGTAAACAATGTGAGTTAGGCTATACACATTCCACGAATTGCATGATGCCAACACTAGAAAAAACAATAATAATAATTTCATGGCTTGATTTACTGTTCAACTAATGAACTAGCATTCTGTGCTTGTTTAGTCATTCAACTCATTGTTTTTCATGGAATTTGTATTAAAAAAAAAGGCCCAAAATATTTGGATCCATAAAAATTTTTCAACATTCTCAAATGATATGAAAATTTATAAAAGCATGGGGATGTTCATTGGATATAGTTTTTGTCTCCTAAAGGATATTTTATCTTTGCAATAGCTGAATAGTAGTAGCTTTCACTATAAATATTGAAATTATAATGTAAAGACATGAAGGAAAAATAGAACAATGAAAATGTGAAAGTAATATGGTACTTTACATATTCAATTTTGACATACCTATGCCTTCACCCAAATTCAAGCCCTTGCACATCTCAAAGAACTCAAAAAATTTGTGGGCTTACGTCAACATGTGCAATATTGTTAGAATAGACCTATAATGTTTCAAGAGGCACATACTTGCACAACATATTGAAAACCATAAAACAAGACTTATTCCCCTGCCTTCTAATAAATTTTAAAAGCTTGACAACATCACGGCGTTGCATCTCAAAAAACTGTCTAGCGTTGCAGTTATTCGTATATCTGATGGAGAAATATTTAACTTATCATAAGAATAAATGAGAACTACTCCAAACCTTATCAACCAAAATAAGTACACCATCTGTTATTCTCACCTAAAGCCTCACACTTTCTGTTACAACCTAAAATAGAAAATTATAAGGCGAGTAACAATTATACTCAAATTAATTTATTTTTCTCGATGGAAAGAATAATTAAGAGACAAGTTAACAACTACTTACAATTGAAAGGGCATATTGAATCATGAAATTACATGGAGTTGTTCCAACTAACTACACAATATTAGGCAATCAACAAATCTCAAGACATACAAGCATAAAAAAAAGTGCAATAGACTTGAACAATATAATATAAGAGATATGTGCCATTAAAGCCTGTAAAATCCAAACCAATTTACTATCATTTTAGTACCTAGCAAGCAAGAACATGATAAAGAAGTTGTTGAAAAGCTAGTAAGTGCTCAAACAATGCAGGAATGTCAAACTTCTTCATTCTCTATCAAAAAAACAGTTAGTTTAGATAAAGAAATGGAACTTATTACTATAAAAGCACATCACTATTTCAACATAGCTATCATGACAGCACAAAAAAGCCTTTCTTATACTAATTTACCAGATTTAGTTCTAAGAGATATTGTAGCAAGATGAACTATAATGGTAGGTAAAAGTTTCAAATATAAGGTTGTATCATTAATCAATTTACAATGAGAGCCCATAGAAACCTAACATGGTTAATGAAGAGAATAACTATTCATACTTAATGACTCACTTTTCCAAGTCACTATCTACATAAGCTATAGATACCAATTCATCGTCACTTCTCTAATATTAAGCTAAAGTGTCATCTTCTTCCTCATCTTCTTCATCATCTTTATCATTGTAGGTATGTTAGTTGATTATATCTTTAGCAATTTCAATTTCTATCAGAGCTTCATCTTTGCGAACTATTGGCCCAATCTCTTGTGCATTATCTTAAACTTGAATATGAGCACAATTTTCTAGGTAATATGCATAATTTGTATTAGGTTTATTTTCATTAGTAAATTGAAGAAAAGATGGGAAAAACAAATGTCGATGTTGTGCACTTTGAACCACTTTCCAATGCCCCCATAATTTTGGGTCGTTGACATAGAAAACTTGAATTGCTTGATTTGCTAACACATAAGGTTCAGTTTCATATCACAATTTGCCCACATTTATGCTAGTGAAATCACCATCTATCTTCACTAGTTTATGTTTATCTAAATCAACCATTTACACTGACCAAAGGAACAACTCAACTCAACTCAATCACATCTTCTAGGATTCCATAAAACCTTATCATTTTTCTCTGTTATCTTGATAGTAAAAATTGCAAAATAAAGCCTATATTTTTCATTTTTTGTTTTATTTTGCCTGCTACTCTTCGCATTTTTGGTACAACTGATCCTAAGTGGGAAGAATTCAATTATAGGAGTACAAGAATTTGGTGTGAGGACCCTCTCATTTATTTCTATTTCTTTTCTTTTTTCTTTTTGACTTTTGATTAGGTTTATTGATGCTCTTTTATAGTGTCTTGTTTATTTACTCAAATGTTGTTAGAATATACTAGTTTTATTTCATCTTAAATTTCAGACTACCAAATAATAGAATTATATCAGCTTATTTATTGATGGACAGTAAAATTAATTCAAATACTGAAGTTCATTTATATGTAATGTCTATATCATGATTAAGTTTTCTTGAAAATTTTGAGATACTATTTTATTGATTTTGAATATCTATTTCTATTTGGACTACTATGGCGGATAATGAGTACCATTTTTAAGCGTAGAGTGGAGTTGTCAAGAGCAATGGCAATTGCTAATAATATGAGCATTTTAAAGCACAAATTGGAGTTGTCTAATGCCCTAGCTGAAACAAATGACATGGTTAATGGTTTGATTGATGATCAATTGCCTCAAAGCTGGGGTAGGTAATAATGCATGCATTTACATTTTATTTTAATTGCAATTGGATGTATATTAGTGTTTGTGTTTCTTTAAGTTTTGAGTATTGTTTACTTTTTTAAATATGAAGACAGCATATAATCATTATGCTTGAAGGAAAAAAAAAAGGTTATGTAGTGGATAGGCATATAACAAATGTATGCTGGAAGAAAGATTGACCAAGCATACAAACCTAATCTTACGTTGTTATTGTTCCAACATCTATGCGTGTATAGTTGATAGGCATATACCATTTTACATAAAGAAACTCGTAATGTGTAACTAAAATTTTGAAATTGATTAGATGATTCACCAAATGAAAAATTTTAGACCCAATTTCTTGATATAGCCTATAATTCCATGTATGTGAAACATGAAACTAGATACATCTTTGTTGTGTTGTACTTATGGTTAAAAAGTTGCATAGTTGTTTCTTAATTTTTTGTTCACAGAAACATTGTTCTCCTTCTTCCTTATGATAATTAATGTGATTTTTCATTTTAATAGCTTCCGAAACTTCAAAATTTGTGTTAGAAACTACAATGGTAAGTGAATTTCACAATCTTGCCTTACTTATTTCATTGTGCTGATTGCTTTTTTGAGTTCAAAAAGTCATCCTTGTGTAATACATGTAGATGTTCTTGTGTCTTGCAAGTTTTTAAACTTCTACTTTTTCTCATTCATAATGACCATATAGACACTCTCTTGTTTAACTTCTATATTCATGTTTATTTACATTGCTTCTTCCACCTATCAATCCAAGAGTGTTATTACATGAGATAATATTCTTACATATTAATAGTTTTACGAAAAAATCATCTTTGTAACTTCTTAGCATATTTAATATGTTGATCATATCTAAAGGTTATAGAGCTGCAAAGACAATAAGTTATATATCTCTTAAAGAGAGCAACTATAATATTTCCATACATTATTTATGCTATTAGTTGGGAGGAAAGGACAAGAAAAAATATTATGTAAAAATCAAACACTAGCAACATATTGTATTTAATCATTAGTAGAATGAGGTAAACATGCATCATCAAGAACACAAGAAATTTACTTGGATAGTAATTATCCTCATGAGTCTCTTTTTGGATTCTCAAAGACAAATTAGAGTGTTTTTATAGGAATTGGAGTGGTCAACATGCAATATAAATCTATGCTTAGTATGTTTTAAATCAATTTTAGTACATGTGGGTGGAACAACAGTGACCAAATGCCATGGATTGATTTGAGCATGTACTGGTGCTTTATGTAAATGAACGCTTCATGCATCATATTGGACACATATGCTTAAGTAAATATGCACTGAAATGAGTTATGTTTACCTACATTATCATTATTCTAAATGACTGGCATAGCTCAATAGCAAATTCCACTTTTTTTTTGTTATGCAAATTCTTGAAGTTTTTAAATTCTAGTTTGCTATGCAACATCCTAATTTAAATGTATTTGACTTTCCTTTAGTTTCAAGTAGAAAGAAAAGGGTGGCTTTTCCTCCAACAAAAATTTTTAGCAATTCAAACATGCTAAGTTCCACAAGTAGACGATTACCAATTCGTGATAATATTATAAGTGGAGGTAGTCTATCTTCTACATTGTTAATGTTTGTAAGTTTATAATTATATTACATACTAGTAAAAATAATTATTTCTTCATTTTGCAGCTAAAGAGCCTAGGGCAGAGGCTTAAGTGCAACACATGCCCAATACACCAAATGAAAATATCAGAACTGATATGACAGGTAATATTAAGTAAAAACATCTTAATTCAATTTACTATTGTATATTATTGAAAGATATGTTCTGTAGAATTAGTAAAGCTTTACGTGATTCATTTGTCAATCTTATAAATATATTTATGTGGTAATAGTAGTAAAACTTTATGCATGAAATGATTAAGTGTTTCATATTGCAATAACAGGAAGGAATTGTGAGAACAACACCAAGCTTTACTAGAAGACACTCCTCATATGACTGCAGAACAAATTTGCATACATGTCCTTGAAGAGAATTCATTGTATGCCAAATCCAAGAATCTTAGTGAAAAAAAGATTAATTTGTGATGTTACCTCAAATCTTGAAACATCTAGCAACTAAGCATGATTACAAAAAGAGTTGGCAACTACACAAGCTGAGTTGGTGAGTGCAAAAGATGAGTTACATATTCAAAAATCTACAGCGGAAGCGGTGGTGAAATGTGTTGAGGAGATCACTAGCAAAAGCTTTTCTAATATCATTAATCCATCTAATTGGTGAGTTGAACTTCACGTTTGAATTTGACTCAATGGTGAAAATTTCAAACTATCATTCTATTTCCTTAATAAATAGGTCAAACCTTCTTTAATAATTTACTGCTAAGAAAATTTAGTAGACTATACATATTAATTTAAAGAAATTATTAAAATTATTCCATTTATGATTTTATTAATATAATAATTTGTAATTGACTTTTGCACTTACTTGGACTTTTTTATTCTTCTGGATGCCAATGCAACGATGGGGAAGGATAGAGTAATTGAACTTGAAGATTTAGATTGATGAAATACAATGATTTGAGTACAATATTTAATTTAAGTTTTTAATTTAAGATGAAGGACATGTTTGCTTCGGAGAAAACAATCTTTATTTCTTTGTTTTTGCTTTTAGTTGTCAAGTAGAAAAATTGGTTTCTCTTCAATTTTCTATTATGTTTGAGATGTTGTTTAATCTGTTTAATATTGAACATGGTTTGGAGAAGAGTAGAAGTGTAGCACTTCAGTGGCTAAAAGCTTTATGTTGTTTGACATAATGATTGAGATAATCTTGGTTCATGCAATTGGATGAAAATTTTGCCTCCATTGGGCTTATGTTCTTTGCTACACATTTTTTTGCTAGTTTTTGGATGAGATTTCATAATTATTAATTTTCTCCAGGTCTCTGTTTGTTTCTGCTGATGGATGAGATTTCATAATAATATATCTGGTTGTTATTGCTTCTTAATTTCAAAACTTGAATATGTCTTCGATTTTGTATTAGTTTATAGTTGCTTTGTTAATGTTGTTACATGAATTTTGTTGTCTTGGAACTTTGCTTAGAATGTTGCTTCATATTTTGGTTACTTCTGCTGAATTTTGTTCCTTGGCTGGGTGTTTTTTGGCTCCTTGGCTTAGAACTAATTCTCAACCACTTTTATTTTGCTACTAAATGGGTGGGAGGTTCATAGCACCATCCTTTTTTCTGTTGTAATTGGTATAATTAGCATAATTAATTGTTAATTAACTTTGGATGAATGCCAATTATGGTTGGAATCCAAAGATTAATTATAGTGGTACAATAGAGTAAAGAATTGGTTAAGTGTTTCTTGTTGAATTGTCCCACATGAAATGTTTGAAAAAGTGGAGACTTACTTGAACATTATAAAATCAAGTGGAGGAGTTGATAGATTATTCCAACCCTTCACTTGTCCCACATTAGTTTTATAAACTAGTGTGGACTAGATTATATTGAACTCAAGTAAGAATGCTTGATAAAGTATTCTTTAAAGGGTTCATATGAGTGGGCCACATGCGCGCCGCCGCCGCCGCCCAGCCCGACTCCAGCTCCGAGTTCGAGTCGCGGGCATTAGGGCGAATGTCTCAATCTTAGTCTTATCTTTTTGGGAAAAATTCAATCTAAATTTTGAACTTAACTTGGATAATCGGATAAAGGTTAACTTGATCAAGACCCGCTGGATTAATCTAATCCAATCAGACTAAATCAAATCTTTGAAGATTAAGATAAGATTTGGCCCGATTGATAGAGATTAAGCGGGATTTGGCAGAAGGACATGGGACACGTGGTGTGATATTGGTGGACATGTGTGGCTGACATGGCAAAATATTATTGGCTGTGTGACTTATTAGAGGTCATTAATTGGCGGACTCTAACCATAGTCCCGCCTATAAATAGATTGCCTTTGGCAGTCCTTAAACACACTACATTTGTCTCTCAACACGCCTAAGCATCTAACTTCTGCCCACTTTCTTGCTCTCTCTCAAGAATCCTTCCCTTCTCCTGTCAAAAATATTCCCTGTTTTGAATTTAGATATATACGACTATCTCATTCTTATTTGGCGACTGAGTACTGTTCGAGGTGAACAAGATAGAGTGCACCTAATCGTTCTGGACCATCTTATACTGGAAGGAGTTGTGCTGTACCCGTTGCACTGATGAGTCTGGGCACTCATTTTTTCAAGGCAAACAGAATTTCTCTGTGATTTGGTTGTTCGATTGATTCTGTAATGATATAGAATCCTGAAGATAAGTTTACTTTTAAATTCTGGTATTTATATTAGATAAAACTAATAGCATGTTTTATTATTTTATTGCCTCAGTTGATGTATGAATTTTGGCTTTTTCTGAACCCATATCTGATTAAATAATTGCTAAAATTCTAATTTGCCTTGAATTTGATATATATATATATTTGAACACACATGCTGTATGTTTAATTCTAATGACGCGTATTAAATCTGATATCGCATGCTTGATTTGAATCTTATATTCATAAAAACACACGTACTAACTCGATTATGATTATCTGTTCTAATTTCTGATAATCTGATTTGTATATTTATTTGCATGTTGGTATATCCTGCTGTGAATTTGGAAACAACAATCTTAAAGAAATGAGATTTTTTCATGTGTTTTTATTTGCTGAAATTCTGATTAGATATCATGTCTAGGAATCTTGCCTAATATTTTTGAGTAGATATCCTATTTAGGAAATTCAGCCTAGATATTCTATTTTAGGATTTATCTTGTAATCAATCATGGCTGCAAGTTCTAGTGCTGTTGGTGAAGTTGTATCAGCAAAAGTTAACCTTTTCGACCTTCCAAAAAAGTTCTTGGGTTAGTTTTTTAAGCGTTAGCAACAACACATGAAAATCTGGCTAACAATGAAAGGTCTTCTTTTGTTGATTCAGTTGAGCATGCTAGGACCAACTGAAACTGATCCCAAAATTAAGGAAATAGCCAATTGGAAACTGAAGGATCAGATTATTTGAGGGGTGATTCTGTCAGCTTTGTCTGATACACTCTTTGATGTGTATTGTTCTGATTTTCATTTGGCTAAGCCTTTATGGGACGAATTGGATAGGAAATATAATACTAAAGAGCAAGTGCTCAAAAAGTATTCAATTTCCAAATTCCTGAAGTATCAGATGGTTAAGGACAGGTTTGTATCTGAACAAACACATGAATTGATCAATCTAGAGCATTCCCTAGCTGATGCTAAGATGAAACTCCCTGAAAAATTTATGGTGATGTCAATTGTTGATAAGTGCCCCAAGTCTTGAGAAGGCTTCGGCATGACTCTAAAGCATCAAAAGGGAAAATTAACTTTAGATGATCTTATGATTACCATAAGCATAGAAGAGGAACATAGAAATAAATCACACAATGTTCCTGTTGAATATATTCCTAAGGCAAATGTAATAGTGGGAAAGAAGAAAGTCAACTTGAACTCAAACTCTAGAACCATTGATAAAGGAAAAACAAAAATAAGTAAGAAATCGAAGGCTAACAGGCCATGCTGGAATTGTGGACAAGAAGGGCATTGGGCTAAGGAGTGTCCCTTCAAGAAAGCCAAGGCTAAAACCCAGTCTATTCGACCAGTTGGAGACACTAGCGAAGCTAGAGTTCCTGATGCATCCATTGATGAGTATATTTCGTTTAAACCCAAATTATTCTCTATCTATGAACCATATGATTGGCTAATAGACATTGGTGCTAATATGCATGTTTGTGCTGATAAATCACTGTTTGTGTCTTACCTGCCTGTTAGCGAAAGGACTGTGATGATGGGTAACTTAAGTGCAACCAAAGTGTTTAGGATAGGATGTGTGGACCTGAAATTTCCTTCAGGGCGCATATTGTCTCTGCAAAGGGTGCATTATGTCCTAGCAGTTCGAAAAAATATAATAAGTGGTTCTGTAATAGTTAGGAAGGGTTTTAAGATTTTCTTCAAATCAAATAAAGTTGTAATTTTACATTACGGAACTTTTATTTGTAAAGGCTATCTTTTTTATGGTTTGTTTAAATTGCGAGAGAACATTCTTTGTTCAAATAAAGTTGATGTTTCTAATTCTCCTATCATAAATGTTATTGAGAATTCTTCTATTTGGCATAGTCGTTTAGGACACTTAAATTTTGGTTTTGTCAAAAGTATGATGAACATAAATTTAATTCCTAAACATGAAATTGAACAAGGTCATAAATGTCAAATCTGTGCTGAAGCTAAGCAAGTGAGAAAGCCTTACCATTCAGTTCAAAGGCAAACTGAAATTCTTGACTTAGTGCACACAAATATTTATGAGTTTAATGGAATCTTAACAAAAGATAATAAAAGATACTTTATCACCTTTATAGATGATAGCAGCAGATACTATTATGTTTATTTACTAAAACATAAAGATGAGGCACTAGAAAAATTCATTACATTTAAAAATGAAGCCGAAACACAAACTAGTAGAAAACTTAAACGATTAAGGTCAGATAGGGGCGGAGAATATGGGTCCAACCCATTTCATGAATACTGCCAAAATTTTGGCATAGTTCATGAAGAAATAGCCCCTTATTCTCCCGCTTCGAATGGGATAGCTGAACAAAAAAATAGAATTTTCATAGATATGATTAACAGTCTGCTTTTAAATTATGGATTGCCTAAGTACATGTGGGGGGAAGCTCTGAATACGACTTGCCATATTCTGAATAGAGTTACTTTGAAACATAAAGAAAGTACTCCATTTGAATTCTGGAAAGACAGGAAACCTAGTCTAAAGTACTTCCAAGTGTGGGGGTGTCTTGCAAAAGTATTAGTCCTTGAACACAAGAGGAAGAAGATAGGTCCTAAGATTGTTGATGCAGTTTTTCTAGGCTATGTGGAAACATCTTATGCTTTGAGATTTCTAGTTATTAAATTAGAGATTCCTGGCACAGATGTGAACACTATAGTTGAATTTTGTGATGCTACGTTCTTTGAGAACGTGTTTCCCATGAAGATTGGGATGCCTCCAAATGTTTTTTTAGATTCAAGTCTGCATCGATTCCGAATCATGTGGAAAAGATGACAAATGTAGGGGGCGGTCCTAGTAGTAACATAATTCCAGAAGAACTGGATGAACCTAGATGGAGTAAAAGGGCTGGAATCACTAAGGACTTTGGAAGTGACTTTGTTACTTACAATGTCAAGGGTGATCCTGTTACCTTCAAGGATGCTATGACTTTCCTTGAAGCTAAGCATTGGAAAGAAGCCATTAAGAGTGAGATGGATTCTATTATCTCAAATGGGATATGGGAATTAGTCGATCTCCCTTCGGGGTGTACTACTATAGGAAGCAAGTGGATCTTCAAAAAGAAATTGAAATCTGACAGAACTGTTAACAAGTTTAAAGCCAGGCTAGTTGCCAAAGGGTTTAAGGAAAAAAAAGGGAATAAATTACTTTGACACCTACTCCCCAGTAGCTCGTTTGACTATAATTCGAGTGCTTATAGCACTAGCTTCCATATATGACTATCTTATTCACCAGATGGATGTGAAAACAGCCTTTTTGTATGGTGATCTTGAGGAAGAAATCTATATGGATCAACCAGAGGGATTTGTAGCTTCTGGACATTAGCGAAAAGTTTGCAAGCTTGTTAAATCACTTTATGGTTTGAAATAAGCTCCTAAACAATGGCATGAAAAGTTTGACAAAACCATATTGTCATTTGCCTTCATAATTAACGATAGTGACAAGTGCATCTACTGCAAAGTTAAATGTGATAACTGTATTATGTTATATTTGTATGTAGATGACATTCTCTTAATAGGTTCCAACATTGAGATTATCAATGAGACTAAGTGTTTCTTAAAGAAGAACTTCGAAATGAAAGATATAGGTGTTGCAGATATGATCTTGGACTTAAGTTGACTCGTTCAATTGAGGGTATAGCAATTTCTCAATTTCACTATGTTGAGAAGACAATTGAGAAATATGATTGTAAACAAAGTAGAATTGCTAAAACGCCATATGATCCTTCAGTGGCTCTCTTTAAAAATAAAATTGGTGTACCAGTGTCTCAATTGAGGTATTCTCAAATCATTGGTAGCTTGCAGTATCTTGCAAATGGGTCAAGACCAGATATCTCATTTACGGTCTCTAAACTTGCTAGATATACAAGTTGTCCCAATCAAACCCATTGGGAGGCTTTAGATAGGGTACTTCGGTATCTAAAGGGCTCAGCTTCACTAGCTTTGCACTATAAAAGATATCCTGCAATGCTGGAAGGATATAGTAATGCCAGCTAGATAGCCAAAAACTTTGAAAGTAATGGGTATACAAGGTATGTATTTACCTTAGGAAGGGGCGCTGTCTCTTGAAAGTCTCTACCAAACAAACTTTGGTAACTAGATCCATTTTTGAGGCTGAGTTGTAGGCTTTGAACACTACTAAGACAGAGGCAGAATGGCTGTATGGGTTGATGGTACAATTGCCCATGGTGACCAAACCTCTTTCGGGAATTGCTGTACATTGTGATAACCAAACTACAATTGCAAAGATTAGAAGTTCAAAGTTCAATCAAAAGACCAAATGACACATCCAAGTTAAACTAAAGTCTATAATGGAGTTAGTATCTGAAAGGGTCATAGCAATTGATTTTGTTGGATCTAAAGACAATATTGTTGACCCTTTAACTAAAGGACTTGATTTGCCCTTAGTTCATAAATTCAGGTTGGGGATGGGACTGCAAACCCATCAATGATATACCTATGGTGGCAACCCAACCTACCAAGTGGCGATCCCATAAGGTAGGTTCAATGTGGTATAAACAAGCTGTTGAGTATATCAAGGTGCACCTAAAATTAATTGATACTTCGTATCTAGTGTCTCTCCCCTAAATGCTTGGTAGGTGCTCATTACTGCTAGTCTAGTAAGAGTTTAACTCTGAATGGGATCAAGTCATTTGGACGAGATGCTGACAGTGCATCCCTAGAGATGCCTAACTAAATGAATGTAGTCCTTTAGCTAGGACTAAAGGAATTGGGTTATTCCTAACAAACATTCATGACTCAGGATCGGGACACATGGCCTAAATATGTCAACACTAAATATCAGTGCATAGTCGTTAGCTCATTGTTACTGATGGACGCAATCACAATCACGGGAACAAATTTAAGGCTTAGATCTATTTGTCCCGGTGGTGACAGAAGTCGGATAACTTAGGGAGTAGTTCAAACCGGAAGGTACCATTTCTAAAAATGAGCTATGATTGAATCGGATAGCCATTATCTACGGATTTGTGGGGGAATGTTGTAATTGGCATAATTAGAATAATTAATTGTTAATTAACTTTGGATGGATGCCAATTATGGTTGGAATTCAAAGATTAATTATGGTGGTGCAATAGAGGAAGGAATTGGTTAAGTGTTTCTTGTTGAATTGTCCCACATGGAATGTTTGAGAAAGTAGAGACTTACTTGGACATTATAAAATCAAGTGGAGGAGTTGAAGGGTTATTACAACCCTTCACTTGTCCCACATTGGTTTTATAAACTAGTGTGGACTAGTTTATATTGAACTCAAGTAAGAATGCATGATAAAGTGTTCTTTAAGGGGTTCATATGAGTGGACCACACGCGCGCCACTGCCGTCGCCCGGCCCGACTCTGGCTCCAGGTTTAGGTCGCGGGCGTGGGCATTAGGGCGAATGTTTTGGTCTTAGTCTTATCTTTTTGAGATAAATTCAATCTGAATTTTGAACTTAACTTGGATAATCGGATAAGGGCTGACTTGATCAAGACCCGTTGGATTAATCTAATCCAATCAGGCTAAATCAAATTTTGAAGATTAAGATGAGATTTGGCACGATTGATAGAGATTAAGCAGGATTTGGCAGAAGAACGTGGGACACGTGGTGTGATATTAGTGGACATGTGTGGCTAACGTGGCAGAATATTATTGGCTGGGTGACTTGTTAGAGGCCATTAATTGGCGGACTCTAACCCTAATCCCGCCTATAAATAGACTGCCTTTGGCAGTCCTTAAACACACTGCATTCATCTCTCAACAGGCCTAAGCATCCAACTTCTGCCCACTTTCTTGCTCTCTCTCAAGAATCCTTAGCGACTGAGTACTGTTCAATGTGAATGAGACAGAGTACACCTAATCGTTCTAGACCATCTCATCCTGAAAGGAGCTGCGTTGTACCCGTTGCACTGGTGAGTCGGGGAGCTCGTTTCTTCAAGGCAAACAGAATTTCTTTATGATTTGGTTGTCTGATTAATTCTGTAAGATAAGTTTACTTTTAAATTTTGGTATTTATATTAGATAAAACTGACAACATGTTTTATTATTTTATTGTCTCGGTTGATGTATGAATTTTGGCTTTTCCTGAACTCATATCTGATTAAATAATTGTTAAAATTCTGATTTGCCTTGAATTTGATATATATATATATATATTTGAACACGCATGTTGTATGTTTAATTCTGACGACGCGTGTTAAATCTGATATCGCATGCTTGATTTTAATTTTATATTGATAACAACGCACGTACTGACTCAATTGTGATTATCTGTTCTAATTCCTAATAATCTGATTTGCATATTTATTTGCATGTTGGTATATCCTACTGTGAATTTGGAAACAACATTTTCTCCTATCTGCACCAATTTTTTGTTGCTTTAATTAGTTTCTCGTTCAAGTTCTGTGTTGCTAAAGGAGTTTTGATGGGCTGGAATTTCCTTGGATTGCTGCATAAGGTCTTGTTTTGAGTATGAATTAGTTGCTGGATTAGGATTATTTCTCAGAATTTTAGTTCAGAATTTGGGATGTTTGAGAATAAATCATTTAGCACTTTGCACAGTTTTGTTGACTGGGATTTGCAAAAATTAACTTGCTTGCTATGACCTTGCAAGGTGCTGGTTAAACTCTAATTTGATTGTTAGATATCAATATCTTTTGGTTGCACTAGTTTGACTCCCTGTAGTGGCTCTAACCTGCTGGCCCCCTTGGTTCTAATCTTTAAATAATTACTTGATTTTGCTTTAACCAAATTAACGGCATTTCTCGAAGATGGAAGTGAACTCCGCTTCTTCACAGAGTTTGGGTGATGTGTGGCTAGAAGTTTTCCACTGCAATTGATTTGTTGAGCTTGCACCAGTTATTCCTTCTTTGTTTAAGTAACTGAAGTTGTGCAATTGCTGATTATCTTGGTTTATTGGCGAATCGAACCTTGTCACTTGGGAGAGCGCTGCCTACCCCTTAACTGCTCAATATGCCAGAATGCTCAATCGAACCTGGGTCAATTGAGAGGCTCTTGTTCTCTTCTTTTATGCTGAATTTACGCTAAAGCGAAGATTCGAACCTGGAGGCATCTTCCTTTGGCTGAAAATTGTTGGCACTTTGAGGAATCAATCTTGGGCCTTTTTGAGTTGTTTGCTAAATGTTCACTTGATGGAGGAGTCGATACCTGCCCTTTGCCTAGCGCCTAATAACCCAAAATTGCTTCTCAATTTTATCAATTTGCTAATAGTTGGTAGTGTTGAATGTGGTCTACCCATTTGCAAATTCCTTTTTGTATTCTAATTTTCTGTATTTTCCTTTCCTAGGAGAAAAACTTTTAATTTCTGGTATTTTCATTTTCCTTAGAGGAATTTAGTTTTAATTAGAATTTTGCAAAGGAAGCAAGTACTTTCTTATTTAAGATTCTTGCTCAAATACTCCGGACTTTTGATTTCCTATTTGATTGCTTATATATCCTAAATCTATTTCCAGTATTTAACCATTTAATAAATCATTTTTTGTATACTTAAATTAATTTTTTAAGCAAAATTTACATAAAAATCAGTTTAGCTCTTTAAACTCAATTTAAAGGTTTTTTTTTTTGGTAATATTTTTTCAAGAACTAATTAGAAACAAAGCACATTGGATTGATATGAATACTGTTTTAGTAGCCATGTAAAATTGCTTCTAGTGAATTTTTTTTTTAGTGACAATAAAATGTTGGTTGCTGTAAATTTATTTTTAGCAACCAAAAGAACTGGTTGTTAATCATCATATTAAAAGACTTACAATAACCATCCAACATTTTGTTGTTATATTGGTTGCAATTAATATTCATATTTAGCAACAATAAAAGTTCTCGCTAAATACTCCAATTTTAGTTGCTATATCACTAGCTAAAGTTGGTCAAATTATAGTGACCAGTAACAACTACCAAATATCGGTTGGTCGCAAAAATACTTATGTAAGTTGATTTATGCAACCAGATTACTTTTGGCTGCTAAAATTATATATTTGGCAACCATTTTATCATGGTCATTGAGAATTTGATCGCTAAAACCATTTTTTCTTGTAGTGATATTTTCAGATTGTGACCTTGTAGCTTTTGATGATGCTATAAAAAAGTCAAAATGGAGGAAAGCAATGAATGATGAGGTAGCAGCCATTGAAAGAAATAATACATGGGAGTTAGTTGAACTTCCGAAAGGGCAAAAAGACCATTGGTATGAAGTGGGTCAAGACTAAGTTGAACTAGAAATGAGAGGTTGATAAGTTCAAAGCATGCTTGGTTGCTAAAGGCTACAAACAAGGATTTGGGATTGAATACAAAGAAGTTTTCACTCCTGTTGCAAGAAATGACACCATAAGATCGATGATTGCATTGGCAGCAAAAAATTCATGGTCTATCTTTCAATTAGATATTAAATCAGCTTTCCTACATGGAGACCTAAAGGAGTGATCAACCTCCTGGCTATTTTAAGGTTGGAGATGAGCATAAATTGTATAAATTAAAAAGGGCTTTCTATGGATTGAAACAAGCCCCACATGCTTGGTATAATTGAAGTGAAGCTTTTCTTTTTTTTTTTTTGAAGGAAGGATTTCACAAATGCCCTTTTGAACATACACTCTGTGAAATTTTAAGATGATGGGAAGATGCTCATAATTTATCTTTATGTAGGTGACTTAATTTACACGGGTGATGATAAAGAATATGTCTAGCAAATTTAAGAAGTTTGATGGTTGAGTTCGACATGACTGATTTGGGTGAAGAATTATTTTCTTGGCATAGAAGTGACTTAATTAGCTGGTGGCATATTTATTTCTCAAGAGAAATACGTACATGAAATCTTAGATAGGTTTCAAATGAAGAATTGCATCCCTGCCAGTACTCCAATGGATACAGGAATGAGGCATATCAAAGATCCTGGAGGAAAGAAGATTGACAACACTCTCTTCAAACTTTGCGGGAGTTTAATGTATTTAACCACAACAAGATCAGACATCGTACATGCTTTAAGTATCTTTAATAGATACATGGAGAGTCCAAAAGAGATGCATCTACTGGGTGCAACAAGAATTTTCAGATACTTGCAAGGTAATGCTAAATATGGATTGTTTTACAAGAATAAGAATAGTGAGAAGTCAAGTCTATTTGGATTCACAGATAGTGATTATGCTGGTAATCTAGATGATAGAAAAAGTACATTTGGCTATGTTTTCATTCATGGTCTTCAAAGAAACAATCAATTGTAATGTTGTCAACGACAGAAGCTGAATTCATGGCAGCAACAACATGTGCAATCTGGTTATGAAAGATTTTTGAAGAACTGCACTTCAAGCAAGAAGGACCTATTTCTATTTATTGTGACAATGGATCAGCAATTAAGCTATCTAAGAACCCAGTTCTACATGGAAGGGGTAAACATATAGATGTGAGATTTCACTTCCCAAGGGATCTAATGAAAGAAGGAGCTATTGTTCTCATCTACTGCAAGAGTGAAGAGCAGATTGCTGACACAAGATTACTTTTCAAGTGATAATTATGTAAGTTAAATATGTAGATGGGTAACAATCTTATGTATCTAATGAACTAGCTTAATAGACCTGTAAATCAATTTTAAAAAGTTGATGTGAAAATTGGAGAAGAAAATAAAGTCTTTTTACTCCTAACATTATTTCTGTATTTGTTTGGTAGTTTGATAACAACATCACTGTTTCAAAAAAAAATATTGAATTTGAAGCATATAAAGACATCATTGTTGTCCCATAAAACACACACACACACACACACACAAACAAAGCGAGGAGTTAAAACAAGAGTTTACAATGGTTGCTACTATATGAACGTGGAGGATTGATAGATAGTTGGTCAAGTTGGAGGGTTAGAGGAAAGGGCAACTTGCTTATAATTTTCATGAGAAAAGCTACATAAAGAAGTACTGTTCTTGTAGGAATAAAGATGATAAATATGGTGATGATGATAATTTAACAATGATATATGATAACTTTTGATGCATGGATATAGACATAACGACATACTAAATTTAATATTTTAGCATAGTTACCATAATATATAGAATAATATACACACAAATAATTTTTCCTTGATTAAATTGGTGTATCTAGTAACATATGCATATGTGTATATATAAAAGATTAAAGTGTTCAACACCATAAAGTGAAATCAACATTAAATATTAAAATAAACATATTTTAAATTCAACTAGATTACTAAAACAAAAGAAACTTTTCATTATTTGAATCCCTAAATGAAAGTAAGTACTAGATTTCATATAAATTATGCAAGAAAATTGTCAATACAAAAAAATATAGTATTAGTCACAATAAAATTAGTGATGATTTGAAAATTGTCTCTAATACCATTGATGCTGCAATG
>JACGDI010005558.1:0-134590 GCA_014898725.1 Jacaranda copaia
GAAAAAATAAAGTACAAAATGTGTTTATCTGAAGTTCACTTCGATTCAATTGAATCAAGGCAGAGAATTTGAGTATCATTCAAAGGAAATGAAGTGCAAACTAAGAAAATTAAAGTACAAAATGTGTTTCTCTGAAGTTCACTTCGATTTAATTGAAATGAAGCTGGGAATTTAAGTACAATTCGAAGGAATGAAGTAGAACCCTGAACTAACCAAGTATAAAATGTGTATCGCTGAAATACATATCAATTCCAATGATAATTTGAGAACCATTCAAAGAAAATAAAGTACAAATCCTGAACTAACGAAGTGTAAAATTTATTTATTTAAAGTTCACTTCGATTCAATTAAAACGAGGCAGGAAATTTGGAAACCATTCGAAGGAAACAAAGTACAAACTAAGAAAAAATAATGTACAAAATATGTATCGTTAAAGTACAATTCAATTTAATTGAAAATGCCTAGTGAATTTAAGTACAATTCAAAGGAAATGATGTACAAACCCAGAACTACGGAAGTATAAAATGAAATATGTTAAAGTATAAAATTTAACTAATTTATTGATTCTTTGCATGTTCGATGATTATGCCTTGTTCTACCACAACTTTTACACTTAATTACACGTTTCCCAATTTGTGATGGAATTCTCTATATCCTTCTACGCCCAGGCTGAGATCAGCAATCGGGTGAATTAATGAGTCCATTATCATCTGGCTGGAACAAATTCTATCAAATGTAGGAATATTGTTTATCACTGCTTGGTATACTTGTCTATACATCTTAACTTGGTATTGTTGATCGATGAAGTCATACGGCGAAAGTGACCTTAACTCGATACAAGCACAAGTATGTTTACATGGTATTTTATCAATCTGTCATGCTTCGCACGAACAAACCATACCATGTAAATCTACAGAATACGATTTATCGTGCTCGATCGCCTTAAAGCTCCAACTGCTAAACATAACAATTTTTAAATTACGAGAACACATATGATTGATTGTCAACTTCTTCTCTTGCTTGGGATATATTTGACCAACCATCTTATGAGATTTTTCTCGTCGATCATGCATCATAACTATTATTTACGTGCATATCTAATCAACCATGGCTTCAACTGGCATAAATCAGGCTGGTTTAACCCAATTATTTCAACATTCTATTTGATTATTGTTTATTACCCCCCATCGATCTCCACTGAATAAGAAATTTGCCCAACATGGTGGGTCAGACTGCATAATAAAGTCTCTGGCAATTGGCAACAACTCCAAGATGCTGTCTATATGTCATGTATACTTCTGCCTTGTAGGTGCATATGCGGCTTTCATAAAAATAGAGCACCAATGTTTCTTGTTATGTAGAGGGTACTTCCTTATTACCTGAATTTAAAATAATAGAATAGTAATATGCTAAATGAGATAAAGGACACTTACTTGTTTCTTAAAGTTATCCACTAAGTATCTCAAGTAATATGCATGGTGGCTATCGAGAAATATCATGGAGATAGCCTTAAGAAGACCTGGATGTCAATTGGAGAAGAAAGTGAACCTTGATAAGCTAAGCAAATATTGAGAATCTAAGATACTTCTTAGCTTGAAGTACAATCATTCCCAATTAATATCATTTTTAGAATCAACAACTGCATACGCTAGTGTGAACAAGTCATCATTAGCATCCTTATTGACAACACTGAGTAAGCATCCTTTGTATTTATTTTTAATATGGGTGCCGTCTAAAAATATCAATGGCTTGTATCCCCTAAGAAAATCAATAAGGCAGGCAATAAAACATATAAATAGCCAACAAAATTTTTGACTAATTGCGTCAATCTCACAGTCTGCAATACTTTCAGGATTTGTCCTCTTCACAATATCACAGTACCACCTCAACTTATAAGAAGATCCCTTCTCAGCACCATGGATTTTTGCATAGCTAACTCCTTACCCATCCATGCTTTATGGTACCTGAGTTCCACACCATATTCTCCGTGGACATCTTTCCATATGGTGGAGGGTCGATAACATAGCTCTGATCTCAATTTTTCCTTTACAATGTTAGCAACCCAAGCAGAATCGACTTTAGGATGTCCCATTATTCGAAGATTAGCCTTATTGCATGTGTGCTCTAGATTGCATTTTTGAATGCCAAATAATTTATCAACCTTATGCCTTGATGCGTAGATTCTTCATTTGCAACTTTCATCACTACAAATGGCTATAATTTTTTTGCTATTATTTTTCTTGTATTTAAATGACAGCAAAGTAGACACTGCATAATTCTTAAGTATAATTCTGAATTCCTGAGCATCCTTGAATATCTGACCCTCCTCATAAATGCAATTCCTCTATGCATCAATTGAGTTGCTAGTTAAAGCCAATTCATTATGCGATGCATTGGTCGAACTAATTTTCTCCTCAACTGCATCCCTTAAGGTTGACAAATGAAGTATAATTTCATAAAAAATAAGTACAATTTTAATAAATTGAAGCATAAAACCCTAGCAATTGTAGTACAATTTTTTATAATCCATTAGTAGAATACTTGAAGTATAAAACTTAAATAATATAGTACAATTTTATGTGAAATGAAGTACAATTTTAAATACTTGGAGTATAAGTTTGTATAAGATAAAATACAATTTTGAATAGTTTAAAAGTATAAAACCTTGGCAACTGCATTACAGTTTTGGATAATCAATAAATAAAATATATGAAGTATATAACTTCAATGAATAGAGTACAGTTTAAGATAAAATAAAGTATAAAATGAAGCATAATTTCAAAAAAAAATTAAAATTTTAATAAAGTTTGAATAATCAATAAATAGAACACTTGAAGTATAGAAGTTCAATAAATAGAGTACAGATTTAGACAAAATGAAGTATAATTTTAGAAGGAAAAAAAAGCACAATTTTAGATAAAGTGAAATATAATAAATTCAACTAATTGAATTACATGTTTAGATATAATGAAGTACAATTTTAAAATACTTAAAGTATAGCACTTTAATGAACAGATTACACGCTTTTTAAAATAAAACAAGTATAATTTCAGAAATAGAAGTACAATTTTACATATAAGAAAGTACAATTTTAGAACATGCGAAGTATAAAGTCCTCGTAAAAGAAGTATACTTTTTGATAATCAATAAATAGAACACTTAAAAGTGTAGAAAATCAATGAATAAATTACAGATTTAGGTAAAATGAATTATAAAATAAAGTATAATTTTAGCAAAAAAAAAGTACAATTTTAATAATGTGAAGTATAATTTTTGAATATTTGAAGTACAAAACCCTAGCAACTGCAGTACAATTTTTGATAATCCATTAGTAGAACACTTCAAGTATAAAACTTAAATTATAAAATATAATTTTATGTAAAATGAAGTATAATTTTAGATAACTAGACTACAAATTTGTATAAAGTGGAATAATTTAAGTATAAAACCCTAACAACTACAGTATAGTTTGGGATAATCATTAAATAGAATACTTGAAATATAGAAAATCAATGAATAGAGTACGAGTTTAGGTAAAATAAAATATAAAATGAAGAAGTATAATTTCAAAAGAAAATGAAGTACAATTTTAGATAAAGTGAAGTATAATTTTCAAATTTCTGAAGTATAAAACCTCAGAAATGGCAATACAATTTTTTATAACAATTTAATTAAATACTTGAAGTATAAAACTTAAATAATGGTGTACAATTTTTGTCAAATGAAGTACAATTTTATTTGCAATGAAGTATAATATAGAACTCTCTAAAGTAGAGAAAGATTTTCAAATAAACGGTGTACAATTTCAAAACTTTTGATGTATAAAACTTTACAAACTGCAATACAGTTTAGATTCTGTGGAAGTATTACCTTAAAACATCATAGCTCTTCTTAGCACTGTTGCTTGATTCATCTTTCGATTTACCAGGATGTCAACAATGTTCATCTTTAATATCAAATGCAGTAAGACCATATTCAGAACATTTTTGTCATCAGTTAATCTCGCGTACAATCTTTGATGTGGAGCTACGTATCGCAAATTGAAGAGCTCGGCATTGATTTCACTCCATTTTCTTGCCAAATTAATATACATGTCCATTAAAGTCATAGCATTCTTAATGGACATTATATGGAGTTGGTCTTTGTAACGGCAACTCCCCAACAATTAATTGAACACTCCAGTTTCACTACTGGTTGACATTGTCGGAAAAATACAAAAAATTTATAAGCAATTGAGAAGAAGAAAAAATCCAAAAACAAAGATTAAACCAAAAAATAATGAAAATGAAAAGAGAAGAAGACAATGTAGATGTTGGGTTGATGGTTGATTCTCGTTTTGTTGTGGATCTGCTTGCATTTTTTTTTTCTTTTTATTTCTGAAAATGATATTGATATTGGTAGGGTTTACCGTTGCCTTTTGTTTATGATAAAGAAGTGAAAAAAGAAATGAGTGAAAAATATTACACTTAAGGGCATTTTTGTCAAATCAGGTGAGTAGGGAGTAAACTCTAAAATTCTTACAAAATTAGAGAGTTTAGTCTAACAAGAATCAAGTGGGGACTAATAAAAAAAACAAAAGTGGTTTTGGTACTTTTAAATAAGTCTTCCTTAGCTAAACACCAGTTTTAGTTCAAACCTTACTTTTTCTTTGTTTATTTTGTTTAAGAAGTCCCTAATATCATATGCAGGATAATTTGAAGATTGGACTAGCAGCTTATGATCTAGAAACTGGGTGGACTTTTCAGAGGTGTAGACAAGCACTTCTTCCGACAAACCACAGTACTGTAGAAATAGCAGAGGACAACAAGTCCTTTCGTAAATGCTAATATTCAACGGGTTTAGGGTCCACATACAAGTATCTCCAAACCAGCCATACAGGCCAACAACTTCAAGAATAACCTGACTAGAATTGTAAACTAGAATTCCATGTAGTTTGTAGAGATGCCAAATAATGATCCAAATTTGCACGCCAAATTTTTATAGAGATTTTTGAAACCTTCAAGCACAATGGAGTATTAAATAATGCAATTACACTGAGGTTGTTCTTGTTTACATTGAAGGACGAAGCTAAGAGTTGGTCGAACTATAAATTACAGAGAGTAAATCAAATTGTGCAATTTCATCAAATGGTTATGGCAAGAGCTACTAGCATTATACGCTCATGCTTTAATCATATTGATTTTATTCAAGAAAACGACGGGTTTGGTGGTCTCTACGTGGAATGATATTGCTTCTATGTTCAATAATTATTTTCAAAATTTATTTACTTGTTCTTACCTGGGATCTAACTATCCATTTTTAGATAATCTTGAATATTTATTCCCCAAAGTGATGGATGATTATGAGAAAATGAAATTCGCGATGTTGCATTTAGCTTTGATGGTAACTCCTCTCTAGGCCTGATGGTTTCACTCCAGCTTTCTACAAAAAATGTTGGCACGTTGTTGGTCTGTCAGTGTTTAAAGCATTATCCATTTCTTCTCTACAGGTTCATTAAGTTGATTTCAAAAAATACCAAGGCCTCTGGGTGGAGCACTTTGAGCCCACTAGTCATTATAATGTCATTTACAAAATTATCTCGAATGGCCTTCTTTGCTAATCGGTATATACGTGATAACTCTACCATTTCACATGATATCATGCGCTATCTGGATTAAAAAAAAAAGGTTTATAGCTCTTAAAAGTGATCTCATCAAGGCATATGATCGTGTTGAGTAGCCTCCCCTCATTCAAATTTTTAGAAACCATAGTTTCTCTGAAAAATTCACTCAAATGATTTTCAAAATGCATTTCTTCGACGACTGTTTCGGTCTTGAATAATGATGCCCCATTTGGATTTTTTGAACCCTCAAGAGGTATTCAAAAAGGAAACCCAATCTCTCTCATTCTTTTCTTGATGTATGCAGAAACATTATTAAGACTACTCGGTTGAGACGAACTCAACCAAAAATTGGAAAGTGTGAAAATGGGTAGGTCAGATCTATTATTCTCTGATCTCTTCTATGTGGATGACGTATCAATTTTCTATTATGCCTCAACTAATGATGCAGATATTATTTCTGCGACTTTAGACAAATTTGAGTCATGGTCAAACATTCATTTTAGCCGCAATGTGAATTACACTTTGAAAAGGGATTGTAAAAATATTAAATTTTTTATCAATTGAGAAGTGATATAAATAAAATAATAAATTAAATATTAATTTAAAATTTTCTATTTAACTTTTGGAATATATTAAATTTAATTTTAAAAGATAAATAGTTAATTTTAATTAATAATTAAGTATTTATTTCATGTTCAAATCAACCACTGACACGTGTCAAAAGATGGAGTGTCTACATATATGGACCAATCAAATCAAAGATATTTGATATTGATATTATCTTTTAATGTTTGATATTATCAAATCAAATATATATGATGTTATTTCTTGATATTTAATATTATTTTATCAAAAAGATAATTGTTGGAGGAGTTTCGGCCAATCTAGAAATCTTTCATCAAATACCTATATAAAAGGGTGATCCCAATTCATTTGACACAACACAAAATTTTAGTAAAGGAGAGAAACTTTGGAGGAATCCAACAACTCTCTTAAGAAAATTCAAGGATATCCACGATATTCAAGATGTTCTTTGCAAAACTTATATATTTTTGGTGTTTGATTCGATATCAAGGTGTGAAACCCTTGAGTTGGCGTTATTTTACAGATAAGAAAATTTGTTGTTACAAATTTTGGCACGCCTAGTGAGACGATCTCTACCTCTCATCTCTTCCTTCATCAAAGATTGAAGTATCATGGACACCAACAAGACTACTCCATTGAAAATGACTATCTCAAATTCCATAAATGCTCGAGTAAAAAGTGTTGGCATCACCACAAGGAATATGTCCAAAAAGTTGTAATCATCCTTGGAGGTAAATCCTTCACCTGAAGTTGGGGAGAAGGCATTGCCGCATGCTATTGATACTAATGAAGGTAGTGGAGACTCAAAGGAAGAATCAGCAACATCTACCCTTCGCTCAACTTCAAGTTCCTTAAGCATGGCACTAGTGATAATGAAAAGTGCTACAACTTTAAAGGAAAAAATTGCTAATTTGATGAAAATTATTGAAAGGTTGGCAAAGCATGTTCAAGTGCAAGATTCCTAAATCTCCAAGTTGATAAACAAGGTGGATAATGCCGAGATTAGTTGCGTGCTGAGGAAACAAATAAAGGCTCAAGATGAAGGCAAAACATCCACAAAAAGGTAATCAGTTAAAAATGAAAAGTCTGCAGCAAGGGAACTGCAAGTTTCCATTGATAGACTAATTCTTATTGATCAGCTAAGGGAGTTTATCATAGAAACTATCAAAGATAAGTTTGAAGGAAGCTCTAAGTCATTTATGACTTATTCCAAGCCATCAAAGGATTGACAACTTAAAAATGCTGACTAGTTATCAACCACTAAAGTTTCAGCAATTTGATAGCAAAGACAACCCAAAACAACATGTGGCTCATTTCATTGAAACTTGTAATAGTGCTGAGACATGTGGAGATCACCTAGTAAAGTAATTTGTTCGATCTTTGAAGGGCAATGCTTTTGATTGGTATACTGACTTAGAAGCAAGCTCAATTGATAGTTGGGGGCAATTGGAGTAAGAATTTCTCAATTGTTTCCACAGTACCGAAATGATAGTTATTATTATTGAACTTACAAATTCTCATCAATGGAAAGAAGAACCAGTTATTGACTACATCAATCATTGAAGAAACTAAGTTGTAATTGCAAAGACCAATTGTTGAAAGCTTTAGCCATGAGATATGCATTCAAGGTATGCATTGGGGGCTCCAATATATTTTGCAAGAAATTCAGCCTAAAACATTTGAAGAGTTGGCTACTTAAGCCCATGATATGGAGTTAAGCATGTTTGCTAACAGAGTAGAAGAGCCACCAATTTAGGAGCTTTGTAAGCCTAAGGAAAAGTAAGAATTCAAGAAAGAGCGCAAGCCTTTGGCTAAAGTACAAAGTAAAGAAGCTTGGTGGTGAATGCAACTCTCATCAAGTTTTGTACAAATGCAGAAAGCATAAAGGATGAAAAGAAGGATGTCTCCCAAGAAAGAGGACAAAGAAAATTAACTTTAAAAGAGATGTAGACTAAGACATACCCATTCCTTGATTTTGATGGCTCTAGAATAGTTGATGATTTGCTAAATGCAAATCTCATTGAATTACCTGAAATGAAATGACCTGAAGAAGCTGGGATAATTGATGACCTGAAGTATTGCAAGTGCTATCAGTTGGTGGGTCACCTAATCCATGACTATTTCATATTCAAAGATAAAGTGATCAATTGGCTCGAAAAGGTAAAATCTCACCTGAGGAGGATAATTTTGCTTCAAATAATACTACTATTGAGATTTAAAAGGATGTACTTGGTGATCGCAATAGTGACATTGCATGCTACATGACAAGTGAAGAAGAGTTTTCCTCTAGTAAAGTACGTTTATCTGATGAAGAAAATCATGATGTAACTAAGGAGTGCATTTTGGCAATGACTTTCATTAATGAAGATTTATTACTTGGTTCCAAGCCCCACAATAGGCCACTATTTATAACTGGCTATGCTCATGAGCAGAAAATAAATAGAATTTGATTGATGGAGGCTCTACAGTAAATATCGTGCCATTACATGAGTTGAAGGATTTAGGAATCTCACAGATGAATTGACAAACAGTCGCTTGATGATCTAAGAATTCAATCAAAGGGGACAAAAGGTTCTTAGAATAATAAGGATAAAGCTATTAATGGACAATATATTGCCAACGGCATTATTTCATGTCATAGATGCCAAGACATTATACAATATGCTTCTAGGCCGACCTTGGCTACATGAAAATAGTGTAGTTCCCTCTACTTAGCACCAATATTTTAAGTATTGTCAAGAAGGGATGGTGAAAAAAGTGCTTAGAGATAGCAAACCTTTCACTGAAGCTGAGCTCCACTTAGCAGATGCTAAATACTACATCGAAAGTATGAAAACTGCCAAGGCCAAAGAACAAGAGGAATCCAAACTGCATGATGACCTTGATGGAGAAAACAAGGATAAAGACTTAAGTCCAACATGTAATAGTCCTTAGCTGCTGAAAGGATTTGTTTGCCCAACTCAAGGAGCCGAAAAGGAACATGAAAAATCTTTACAACTTCAAAATAAGAATAGCTTCAATCCAAAAGCCTATAAATTTCTTATTGAAGTTGGATATAACCCACAAGAAGGTTCCATCTTGGGAAAACTTCCCCTTGAGGCTTCTAATAAGCAAACGTGTGGATTTAACATTAGCCAAAAGATGTTGAAGGAAAAAGGTCATGGTGTTCAAAACTCTTGAACAAGACATAGATTTGTTCCTCATAATCATATTTACATTGTAATTAGGAGAGCAAGTAGTATTCATATAGTTGGAGAGGAATTTTTGTCAATAAATGATATTTTCAATGAAAATGGGAAGAAAGTCCCACGAATCTCAGTCTTTAATAGACTTGGAAAGTGGCAGCATAAAAACCCGTAATCGAAGATTGAATTCATCCAAAATGCTAAAATATTTGAAGTGGGTGAGTGAGCCAAAAACGCTTAGGAGCTCAATTCCTTCACGCATGAAGCGGTGCTGTATTTTGAACATATCATGTGGTAAAACCTTGAAAGTTAAACTACAAATCATTATCTTCACATGAATGCAAATGGACAAAGAAAACGATAAAGAAAGTCTGGCTTCTTCATATCATATTGTTGTTGGTAATAGTTAGTTGACTTGTCAAAATGCTATAGATTATCTTTTTGAGCAAATCTCCAAGCTTGTCAGCAATTGTTACATAAGTGAGATAAATAGCCTCATGCAAATGGTCCATATAAGAAGAAGGGATGGACGAATAAGAGCATGTGTGGAATTCAAGAAAATTGAACCCGTGGAAGCTAATATTGCGCCAATATACCATATTACTTTGAGTGAAGAATTTTTTATTGAAGAAAAAGATGTTGAAACTGCTCTTTCTGAGTTTGAAGAAGGTGTTAAGGCTACTGTAGATGAATTGAAAGAGATTAATTTAGGTGATGCCCACGACCCTTGACCTATGTACATTATTGCTTTATTGATTGCTGAAGAAGAAGAAGTATATGTTGAGTTCTTTTGTTAATTCAAATATGTGTTTGCATGATCATACAAAGAGATGCATGGGTTAGATCCAAAGGTGTCGATCCATCATTTATCAGTGAAGAAAGGAACTCATCTAGTTAAACAAGCTTAATGGCGATTTTGCCCTGAATTGGTTTCTTTGATTAAAGCTAAAGTGAACAAGTTCATCAAGGTTGGGTTCACTCGAGAAGTTAAGTACCTAATATGGATCTCTAATATTGTCCTAGTAAGAAAGAAAAATGGCCAGATTTGAGTTGGTGTTGACTTTAAGGACTTGAATAGTGCATATCCTAAGGATAATTTTTCATTGCCCATTGCAGAACTCGTGATTGATGCTACCACAGGGTATGAAGTACTATCATTTAAGGATGGATCATTTCGATATAATCAAATACACATTTCATCAAAAGATGAAAATTGATGGCATTTCGTACCCCCAATGGAATATACTGCTATAAAGTGATACCGTTTGGATTGAAAAATGCAGGTGCCACATATCAAAGAGCTATGCAGAAGATCTTTGATGATATGCTTCACAAGAATATTGAATGTTTTGTTAATGACGTGGTTGTCAAGTCCAAAAGGCAAGAAGATCATCTCCAAGATTTGAGACAGGTCTTTGAGCACCTGAGAAAATATTAACTCAAAATGAACCCATTAAAGTGTGCATTTGATGTTACATCAAAAAAGTTTCTAAGATTTATTGTTCATCATCGAGGCATAGAAATTGAGTAACCAAAAATTGATGCAATTCTAAAAATGCTTGAACCTCAATATATTCATGAACTCAAAAGTTTGCAAAGGAAGTTAGCTTATTTACAGAGATTCATATCGAATCTAGCTAGTAAATGTCAACCATTTAGGTGTCTCATGAATAAGAGCACTCCATTTGAGTGGGATGCAGCTTGTAATAATGCTTTTAAGAGCATAAAAGCTTATCTGATATGATCTTCTGTGTTGGTTGCACTAGTATCTAAATGTCCACTGATTCTATGTATTGCTACTCACGAAAACTCTGTTGGAGCTTTATTGGCACAAGAGAATGATAAGGGAAAGGAAAATGCCTTGTACTAGTTGAGCATGATGATGTTGCCAAATGGGTTGAAATACTCGCCAATTAAGAAAATATGCATGGCTCTAATTTTTGCAATTTAAAAGCTAAAACATATTTTTAAGCCCATACTGTCCATCTTGTCTAAAAAACCAATCTATTAAAATATGTCATGTCAAAGCCTATTCTATCTGATAGACTCGTAAGGTGGTACCTTCAGTTGCAACAATTTGAGATTCTTTATATTCACAGAAGGCAGTAAAATGACAAGTTTTGGCTGATTTCTTAGCTAATCACCCTATCCGTGTTGAATGGGAATTATCTGATGATCTACCTGATGAAAATGTCTTGGTAATTAAAATTACACCTTCTTGAAAATGTACTTTAATGGAGCATACCACAGAGAAGGAGCTGGTGCTAGATTAGTATTCATCACATCAAATGATGAAGTATTACCATATTCCTTCACTTTAACTGAAAATTGTTCCAACAATATTGCTGAATATCAAACTATTATTCTTGGGTTGGAAATTGCAATTGACATAAAATAGTTGGGCCTTAAAGTCTATGGAGATTCTAAGTTAGTAGTCAACTAGTTGCTTGGAACATATGAAGTCAAGAAGCCTAAATTACTCCTATACTTTAATTATGCAAAAAGATTTATTAGATGGTTTGGGAATGTAGAAATTGAATATATGCTAAGGAAGAAAAAAAAGCAAGTTGATGCATTAGCTAAATTAGTCTCTTCACTTGCCATACCTAAAAATAAAATGTGAATTCCAATATGCAAAAGTTATGTTATACTACCAATTTTTGAGGATGAGGATTGTGAAGAAAATGAAAGCCATGTTGTTCAAGTATTTGAGATAGAGAAGGAAAATTGGTGCTAGTTGATTGTGGACTATTTGAAGTATGAAAAGTTACTAGATGATCTACATCAAGAGTCAATATCAGACGTCGTGCGGCTTTCTTCATCTATTACAAAGGTTTACTTTATAGGCGATCATTTGATAGATTCTTTTTGTGTTGTTTAAGTAATGATAAAGCTATCCAAGCTATGGAAAAAGCTCATTCCATAGTTTGCGGTGCTTACCAGGTAGGTCCAAAATTACATTTTCAAATAAAAAGAATAGGCTACTACTGGCCAACAATGGTAAAAGATTACATGGATTATGTATAAAGATGTCAAGCCTGTTAATTCCATGCAAATCTCATTTACCAACCACCCGAACCATTATATCCAACTATCACTTCATGGCCATTTGATGCTTGGGGATTAGATGTGATTGGGCCTTGACAAAGTCTTCCGTTGGGCACTTGTATATATTGACTACTACAGACTATTTCTCTAAGTGAACTGAAGCAATACATCTCAAAAAAGTAAAGAAGAAAAATGTTGCTAACTTTATCTGCATCAACATTATCTATCATTATGTGGTTCCTCGATATATAATCACTGATAATGGAAACCCTTTTACAATAGCCTGATAGACAAACTTTGTCAGACGTTCAATTTGTAGGTTTTTGTGGCATTAAGATCCAAATATTTTCACAAAAAGCCAAAAAAACTAGCCATACAAACACCCCAAGGATAAAAAATTGCATGAAATTCAGATTTGGATAGGGAAAATACCTTGGTGATGGGAAAAATAAAGAGCAAGAGTCAAACTCCTCTCTACCTTAAAATGGGCTCTTCACCAATGCAACAAGATCACCACCATTTTTCCCTTGGATAAACTTCTCCATTTGGGCTGAAATTTTAATTGGAACTCCTAAACCTTTTGAAGATTCTATAGTCCAAATTTTAGGCTGATTAGAACTTCAAAGATACTCCAAGTAGAGGCAAAAACTGATTGCCAGAAACAGCTCTAGTCAAGAGCAAAAAGCAACCAAACTAGATTGCCTCTAATGAAAACGTCCACACACCAAATAAATGGTCTATTCTCTACAGAAAGGCTGAAAAATCTGTAGAGAATGAGGGGAAGAAGGCTAAGAATATTGTGGCGGAAGAAAGAGAAAGAAAGAGAGAGTGATGGGAGACTAACAACTTTTATTCCCACTACACAATATTGTTGGGAGAATATCACACAAAATGTGTTCACCTCATGCATGCTATAGCTGGCCACTCACTATATCTATATATAGGAGTGGTCAGACATCTCTCACAAGGATGTAATGCCAAGTGTCCCTTGCTTAGGTGGCCACTAATTTGGTGATTAATAAATTTAATTAAAGCATCAATTTTATCTAATGAAATATCTAACAATTAAATTCTAATTCTTATTCTTATTAAATGAACTCTTCATTTAATAATTCCCCCAAAAATTCTTTCCAACTTAATTAAATTAAACACTTTAATTTAATTAATAATGATTTGACTTAACTGTTAAGTTAAAATGTTTAACATTTTAAGCAAGTCAAAATTAACTCAACTCCTAAACTAATTTTGACCATTAGATAGTCATGTGACATCAATTAATTAACCCTTAATTAATTAATTTTAATTTAATCCTTAAATTAATTTTGATCAATTTATATTGAAATTGATTAAGTCAAAAAGACTACAATTTCGCTTCCTCTAAAATGATCACGAATTTTCTAACTCTTAGAAAATTCACCTTCCATCAATAGGCCATTTTATTGGCTTTTGTGTATGACCCATTAGGTTCTACCATTTAATAGATATGGGCTCGCAACTCTTTATGACTTTGGACTATTAAATATTCATTTTAGTTTAAACTCCTTTAAATTAAGCGACTCAATTCAATTAATCTCATTAATTGAAGAATACCTAATCTCCGTGGTTGATGTCCAACCTCAAACCCATGGAGCCCAACTAATTGGCCAAAATAAATGCTCTTGAAGAACCATTCTAGCATTACACGTACCATGCAAATACAGTCCTTCCGACTCCTATCTCTCAAAAGAAGCCTAGAGCAAGATATTAGCCGACTCCCTAATAGCCTCAATACTATGTTTTTATTTTTAATGTTTGATTTCGTTGTGTGACCTCACCTTTGGAAAACTCCATTTCCAAATTTTCACACCACCTTGCACAAGGATTTTTTGGAATTGACCATCATAGAATACATAGGAGATGCACTTGTCTTTCACAAAGACGAGGAGTTGGATTCCTTTTTTAATCTCACAAACCTCCATGTCCAACAGCTTATGCCCAATCCCTACCCGAGTGGCCCACTAAGTAACCAGGGAAGAGTCAAAGCATAAGGGCCAAACATAATAATGCCATGAATCCTTAGGTCAAAGGACTAATAATATGCACTAGCGTAAGTAGAAGAACTTGCCACTACCGACATGCCACTTTGGTTATCTAGTGGATTCTCCAAGTAGGTCTTTAGTGCCTTGTTCTTTAACAAACATCTACCAACATGCATCCATATCTCATATGGAATTACTCATAGAATGAAGTAACATCTAAGCCTTGGATTTATGCATCGTCAGTGCAAGTTTATCCGAATCTTAGATACCCTATCTCATAAGATCCTATAATTTGAAGGATTTAAGATCACAATTATGTAGGACTTATTCCATGATCACCACCTAGTGAGTGACAAGTCCCATAGTCTTTTGTGATTTATGGGCTTCATCAAAACACAAGTGAAGAAATTAAAGAGCATAAAATGAAGATGGTCATATAATAAATATCATTCAATCATGATTGTCTTACAATGAAATAGCTTACAAGGCCAATTTGATTGGCTTGCGGAGCACTATTCCAACAATGTCCCACTTGCCCTAAAGCTAATGCCCCATGGCCTTAAGACCTATTTTCTTAAGATGTCCTTCAAAGATCTTTTGCAATAGAGGTTTAGTTAATAGATTTGCTATGTTCTCTCACGAGGCAACTCTCTCCACTCAGATGTCGCCTCTATCAATGATTTTTCGTATCAAATGATATCACCTCAATATGTGCTTGAATCGCTGATAATATCTTAGGTCTTTAGCTTGCGCTATCACCCCTTTGTTGTCGCAGAAGACAACGATCAGCTCAATAATGCTAAGCACTATATTCAACTCTTAAATGAAGTTTTTCATCCAAACACCATTCTTTACAGCTTCTAAAGCTGCAATGTATTCTGCCTCTATGGTAGAGTCGATCGTGGTGTCCTATTTGAAACTTTTCCAACTTCCCGCACCACTTTTGAGGCAAAATATGAATCCAGAAATAGATTTGAGGTCATCTACATCAAATTGAAAACTTGAATCCGAAAACCTTTTGAGTTTCAATTCTCCATTGTCGTGTACCAAAAATACATCCTTAGTTCTTCTTAAGTACTTAAGAATTGCTTTTACAGCTATCCAATAACTCTCACCTGAATTAGACTGGAACCTACTCGTAATGCTTAGCGAGTGTGCCACATTCGATCTAGTACATTAAATTGCATACATTATGCTTTCAATAGCGGAGGCATAAGGTATGTCAAACATTCTTCGTTTCTCTTTCTCAGTCTTAGGAGTTATAGACTTCAAGAGACAAATGTCATGTCTCATGGGAAAGAATCCTCTCTTAGATTCTTCTATACTAAACCTCTTTAGTATTTAGTCAATGTATGGGATTTGGAAAAACCCTAGCATACTCTTTGATCTATCTCTATAGATACGTATTCCTAATACATATGATGCTTCTCCCAAATCCTTCATGGAGAATTGAGTAGATAACCATTATTTAGTGCATTCTAACATTTCTACAATATTCCTAATAAAAAGTATGTCATCAACGTAAAGCACAATAAACTATACACTACTCCCACTGGCCTTCTTAAACACACATGGCTTATACACATTTTTGATAAAGCCAAATGATTTGATTGTTTTGTCAAAACATATGTTCCAACTTCGGGATGCTTGTTTAAGTCCATAAATGGATCTCTAGAGTCTGCAAACCTTTTGCTCACTCCTTTTGGATGTAAAACCTTATGATTGCTCTATATAGATTTCTTTTTCAATGTCACCATTGAGGAAAGCGATTTTTACATCCATTTGTCATATCTCATGGTCATAATACGTGGCTATGGCAAGTGAAATTTGAATAGACTTAGGCGTAGCGACTGGTGAAAAGATTTTTCCAAAATCGATATCAAATCTTTGAGTGTAACCTTTTGTCACTAGTCATGTCTTAAAAGTCACCACTTCTCCACCTACTTCAAGCTTTCACTTATAGATCCACTTGCAACCAACGAGAACCATTCCCTTTGGTAGATATACCAAAGTCTACACTTTGTTTGAGTACATGGAGTCCATTTCAGATCTCACGGCTTCTAGCCAACGTCCTGAATCTATGTCTAACATAGCTTCCTCATAAGTCTTTGGATCATCATCTGATTGTCCTGTCTCATGAAAAAATTTGAACCTTTTGGGTTGCTTCTTGATCCGGTCTGACCTTCTCAAAGGCTGTGTAAAAGGCTCTTGCAATTCTTTTCTTTCCATCACCTGTGGAATTTCTTGATTGTCTTGAACTTCATCAAGTTCAACAACAACGCCCTTTCTATCTAATAGAAATTCCTTTTTCAAAAAGTGGGCATTCATTGAAACAAATACCTTTTATTCTGAGGGATTATAGAAGTAATAACCTATAGACTCTCTAGGGCATCCCACAAACTTGCACAAGGTGGATCTACTATCCAACTTATCTCCCACTGTCCTTCTTACATACGCGGGAGATTCCTAAACCTTGAGATATTACTAAAAAGGTGCTTCACCATGCCATGTTTCATATGGTGTTTTTGGCACTGACTTTTACTATATTTAGTAACCTCATCGCCATTTCTATGGTGTATCCCCAAAAGGATATAGGCACATTGAAAAAGCTCATTATGGAATATACCATGTCAATAGGGTACGGTTTCTCCTCTCGACTACTCCATTATGCTGGGGTGTGCTAGGTGAAGTCCATTGAGAGAAAATCCCATTCTCTTTTAGATAATTCAAGAATTCGGTACTTAAGTATTCACCCCCTCAATCCAATTGAAGGGCTTTAATACTAAGTCCATGTTGTTTCTCTACTTCATTCTTGTACTCTTTGAACTTTTCAAAGGCTTTGGACTTGTATTTCATAAGATATACATGTTCAAACCAACTATAATCATTGATGAAGGTGATGAAGTAAAAATAGCCTTCTCTCCCTCTAACTCTTAGTGGACCACAAACATCTACATGGATCAAATCCAAAGGATTTGTGGAGCACTTCATTTATCCCATAAAAAGAGTCTTGGTCATTTTTCCCTTCAAATAAGATTCACAAGTAAGAAAGTCCTTAATGCTACTAACTTTTAGTATTTTGAGAGCTTCCATCTTGTTCATCCTATTTTTGGAGATATGCTCAAATCTGGCATGCCAAAGAATGGCATCTTCTTGGTTATCCAATTTTCTTTTGTTTGATCGAATATGCATTAGTGAAATTTGAGAATCAAGTATGCATAACCCATTGATCAACGTACCTTTAGCAATCAAAGAACCATTTTTTAATGCTTTCAAAATCCCATTTGATATAGAAAAAATAAAATCCTTCACTATCAAGAATAGGAATTGAAATGATGTTTTTAACAAGATGAGGTACATAATATACTGGATTAAGCAAAATACTAGAATTCTCGAAGTTCAACTTGATAATGCCTTGGACCATGACTGCAACTCTTGCCCCATTTCAAAGGCGGAGGATCATATCCCCTTCATGAAGACTTCGTCTTTCCATCCCATATAATGAATTACAAAGGTGAGAACCATATGCGGTATCGAATACCCATGAGGAAGAACTAGTCATGTAATGTATTTCCATTACAAACATACCCTTCTCAAAGGTTGCAAGATAAGCCTTGTAGTTCCTCTTCCAATGCCCTTTTTCACCATAGTAGAAATAATTTGCATCAGTCTTAGCCTTCTTCTTGACCTTTCTAGAACTTTTCTCGGGTTGCTTCCCTTTGGAGAAAGAAGTCTTTTCCCTCTTACCTCCCTTACTTAAGCCTTTTAGGCTTTCCAACTTAAAGAAAGAAGCAAGCATTAAAAGCTTTTCCCTTTTCATCATCACCTCAGCGATCACAAAAATTTTCACCAATTCGTTGATCATAACCTCTTTCTTGGACATGTTAAAGTTCACAACAAATTGATCAAATGATGGGAGCAATGACTAGAGAATCATATCCATAGAGGTCATTATCCATGATCACGTCGAGTTGCCTAAGCTTTTCGATGAGTCCAATCATCTTTAGCTCATGATCATGAACACTCGAACCCTCTATCATCCTTGACCTAAAGAGCTCTTGGGACAATGCAAACCATTCATATCTCAATTGCACACCATACAACTCTTTCAAGTGTTTATAGATCTCACTTGCATGCCTTATATGCTCGTGAGTCTTTTGGAGCTCATTGGTTATGGATGCCATCATGAGATACCTCACTTGCAAATCATCATCTATAAATTTAGTGACCATTTCATGTGCCTCATCAGAAGGGTAATCGCTCAATGTGTCCGATGGACTTTGATCTAGGACATAGGTTATCTTTTTAGAGTCAAGAATTATCTTAAAGTTTCTCAACCAATCTTGGAAGTTAGGCCTATAAGTTTATTAGTTACCAAAATGCTTGTGAGTGGATTTTTAGTCATTTTCTTTTAGAGATTTCAAAAATCTACAAGAGGCGAAAAAAGAATAAGCATGTGATTGAAAATTGATATCAAAAACATATTTATTATCTTTCAAGCATGTTTTTCTTCCACTATTTTATCAAATCCTTCACCCCCTTAGAAAAATTCGAGAAATCTCATTTTCTAGTGAAAATCAAGATCCCAAGGACTTGCAGGTAGACCCCCATAATCGAGTGCCATCCACGTGTAATCGAAGGGTAATCAACTTTTGCTAATTGTACTCATACAACTCTTGATGTATTTTGCCTCACTTTTCATATAGACCCACATGACTGTGTGCCATCTATACTACTAAATGTCTAAGTCCAACCCACCAATTATACTTTGATTCAAGACAGCCCCATAACATCCCCTATGACCGAATGCTAATGCGTAAGGGTTCTTAAGTTAAAGGTGCATCTTATGTTAAGTGCATGCTCACAGCTTTCCTCCTACGTGTGACCCCCCGTGATCGAGTGCCATCACACAAAATTGGTAGTATCATCATGGCATACACTATTGGTAAAAGGCTTAGATTAATTAAAACTCTTTTAATTTATATTTATTTTGACTTAATATTTGAAAACACTTAGATATTATAAGTAGGGGGTTTTGCTTGCAAAAATCTCATCATTTTTATCTTTTTATTTAAGTTCTCTATATCCTAATCATACATCACATACATTAATAGGATATGAAAAGCGTATATAAGTAAATAGCCTAGCACGCTCTTAGGGTGGGATGACTATGAGCCTAACCAAATGATGCACTTAGTGCCATAGGGCATCACTTCGATTGATTTTAAATAGGTTGAATTAAGCTAAACTATTACATGAGAGTATCTCATACATTCATGGATTTTCAAATGGCGTCCATGCCTTCATAGGACTCCTTGCTTCATGCAACATTTACATAAATGAAAATTCTCACTCCTAATGATTCTACTCTCACAACTTTTACAAGATGAAACAAAAGACATGCAAGCCCCATTTAATACAATCCATTTCAATAATTGAAATAAATAAAATCAATATAAGAGGCTCATGATCATCCCTATTCATTCAACATCTAAATGAACAATAAATAAACCATGAATTGACATTCAATTCCAACAATTAAGTGCTAATCAAATTAACAAATAATTGATCATGCAAAAACAGACATAACATTTATGCATCATATTTTTGCCATATTTGGAGATCAAATTAAACAAATTTTAAAAGCAATTAAATGTGTCCAACACATATTTTGAGAGTTTGTACAATATTTGTGCAACCATTATGTGCATTTCAACACCACCTCGGTCACTAAAGAAACCTAAAAAGCTTAAAATTCACTCAAGACTAAATAGGGCACTGCTAGCCGAGGCAAGCTCAAGGTTGCGTAGCAACCAATCAATCACAACCTTGCCAAGAACTGCCAATTGTTGGCAACACACCTATTTTGGGGTCAAATGCAAATAAAGTCATTTTTGGCTCAATTTTTGTGCACCAAGATTTTTAAAACAACTTCTAAATATCAAAACACACAATATGGATTAATATTTCAAATCAAAACACCTTTTAAGACTGAAATATCAAGTGCCCAAAGATGCTTGAAAAACAAAGTTTAAGCAAGAATCATATACTTCAAAATTTTCAAATTATATCCAATCTTATTGGACCCAAAAATGACCAAAACAACTTAAGGCCATTCATAACATGCCATATCAAAATATAACATTCACCAATGCCAAATAAAAAATTCAACATCAAAAAATTAAATCAAAACATGCCCATCACATGATTTAACAATTAAAGCATATAATAGCATGATTCAATCCATCAATCAAGGAGCCACAAGCAAGATCATCCATACACTCCAACCCATCATATGGATCGAGTACATGGTGATATTTGTCTGTTCTTCACAAAAAGCAATCATCCAAGCCAAGCAAAATCCAAATCCATGCATGAATATGGGTCCAATACCACTTGTAGGTTTGTATAGAACTGGGGTCCAAATATTTTCACAAAAAGCTGAAAAATCTAGTCCACAAAAACACCCCAAGGATAAAAACATGCATGCAATTCATATTTGGATAGGGAAAATACCTTGGTGATGGGAAAAAGGAAGAGTAAGAGTCAAGCTCCTCTCTACCGTCAAATGGGCTCTTCACCAACGCAACAAGATCACCACCATTTTTCCCTTTGATAGACTTCTCCGTTTTGGCTAAAATTTTAACTGGAACTCCTCAACTCTTTAAATATTCTACAATCAAAATTTCAAGCCGATTAAAAATTCAGAGGTATTCCAAGCAGAGGCAAAAACCAATTGTCAAAAACAACTCCAGTCAAAAGCAAAAAGCAATTAAACTAGATTGCCTCTAATGCATATATCCACAAACCAAATAAATGGCCTATTCTTTATACAAAGGATGGAAAATCTGCAGAGAATGAGGGAAGGAAGGCTAAGAATATTGTGGTGGAAAAAGGAGGGAGAAGGAGAGAGTGATGGGAGACTAATAACTTAGATTCCCACTATATAATATTATTGGAAAAATACCACACAAAATGTGCTCACCTCATGCACGCTATGGCTAGCCACTCACTATATCTATATATAGGAGTGGTCACACATCTCCCACACAGAGGTAATGCCAAATGTCTCTTGCTTAGGTGGTCACTAACTTTGTGATTAGTGAATTTAATTGAAGTGTCAATTTCATCTAATGAAATGTCTTACAATTAAATTCTAATTCTTATTCTTATTAAATGAACTCTTCATTTAATAATTCCCCCAAAAATTATCTCTCCAACTAAATTAAATTAAACACTTTAATTTAATTAATAATAATTTGACTTAACTCTTAAGTCAAAACACTGTAACATGTTAAGCTAGTAAAAATTAACTCAACCTTTAAATTAATTTTGACCAATTGATAGTCATATGATATTAATTAATTAAATCTTAATTAATTGATCTTAATTTAACCCTTAAATTAATTTTGATCAATTTAAAAGTCAAAATGACTACAATTTCGCATCATCAAAAACTGTCATGAATTTTCTAACTCTTAAAAAATTCACCTTCCTTCAATAGGCTTTTTCATTGGCTTTCTGTGTGACCTATTAGATTCTACTATTTATTGAAAATAGACTCACAACTCTTTGTGACTTTGGAATATTAAATATTCACTTCAATTTAAATTCCTTTAAACTAAACTACTCAATTCAATTAATTTCATTAATTAAAGAGTACCCAATCTCCATGGTTAAAGTCCAACCTCAAGCTCATGGAGCCCAACTAATTGGCCAAAATGAATGCTCTTGAAGAACCATTCTAGCATTACATATACTATGCAAATATGGTCCTTCCAACTCCTATCTCTTGAAAGAGGTCTAGAGCAAGATATTAATTGGCTCTCTAATAGCCTCAATACGATGTTTTTATTCTTAATGTTCAATTCTATTGTGTGACCTCACATTTGAAAAACTCTGTTTCCAAATTGTTACACCACTTTGCATAAAGATTTTTAGGAATCGATTATCATAGAACACGTAAAAGATGTACTTGCCCTTCACAAAGACAAGGAGTTGGATTCCTTCTTAGATCTCAACTTCCATGTCCAGCAACTCATGCCCAATCCCTACCTGAGTGGCCCGCTAAGTGACCAAGGAAGAGTCAAAGCATAAGGGCCAAACACAAGGCTACCATGGATCCTCAAGTCAAAGGACTAATAATGTGCAATAGCATAAGTGGGAGAACTTACCACTACCGACATACCACTTTGGCTATCTAGTGGAATTTCCTTGCGGGTCTTCAGTATCTTGTTCTCTAATAAACACCCACCAACATACATCCGTATCTCATATGGGATTGCTCATGGAATGGAGCAATATCTAACCCTTGAATTTATGCATCGTCAGTACAAGTCTATCTGAATCTTAGATGCCCTATCTCATAAGATCTTATGACTTGAAAGATTTAAGAAAATTATTATGTAGGACTTATTCCATGATCGCCACTCAGTGTGTGACCAAGTCCCATAGTCTTTTGTGATTTATGGGCTTCATCCAAATGCAAGTGAAGAAATTAAAGAGCATAAGATGAAAATGGTCATATAATGAATATCTAATCAAGACTGTCTTATAATGAAATAGTTTACCAGGCCAATCTAATTGGCTTGCGGGATACTACTCCAACACAATTTTAAGCAAAGAAAGTTTTCCACGTACTATGTTGCTGCTAATGGTCTTGCCGATGTATTAAATAAGACTCTATGTAATTTATTGAAGAAAGCAGTTTCAAAATCAAAAAAAGATTGGCATGAAAAAATTGGAAAGCCTTTATGGGCATGTTGAACTACTTATAGAACACCTGCACAAGCAACTCCATATTCGTTGGTTTAGGGCGTTGAAACTATTTTACCGCTTGTGCAGCAAATCCCTTCATTAAGGATAGCCATATAAGACGAATTGACTAAGGAAGAAAATGCACACTTACATCTTGAAGAATTGGAAGTCCTTGATGAAAAAAGGTTGGAAGCACAACAAAAACTTAAGTGTTATCAAGTTAGGCTCTTCAGGATATTTAATAAGAAAGTACTATCACAATCTTTTCAAGTTGGAGATTTGGTGCTCGCTATGAGTAAACCCATCATCAGACTCATTAAACTGGGAATATGTTCACATCAAAATGGAATGGTCCTTATATTGTCAAAGAAGTCTATACAAATAGTGTATATAAGTTGGTTACTGAAAATAGATTAAGAGTTGGCCCTATAAATAGGAAGTTCTTGAAACACTACTATGCATAAAGTTGGGAGATTGCTCCTAGATGCACAAGCCTAAACTAAATGTTGTTCCTTGACGCATGAACCTAAAATGCATATTACTCTTTACCCACATGAGTATAAACTATGAATGGTACCCACCAAAGGTAGTACATATGGTTAAACTGCTAACTTACTCCACCAGAGGAAGTGCATGTGGGTAAACTGCTAAGTTGCCCCACAAAAGGTATTTTATGTGGTTAAAATATCAAATACCCCACCTAGTTCAAGGTGATTAAGCAATGGACATTCCTAGCTTACATGAGTATAAATTGTAAACGGCACCCCGATACACTCTAGCGGTGGATGAAATATTTTTAAAGTGAACCATGGTGCATCCTGCAAAAATACGAAAAAATTTAATCAAGTTGAGGAAGAAAAAAAAAAAAAAGGATATAATCCAAAAAAGATTGATGTGGAGAATGATAAAAAAAAAACCAAACAATGGTGATCATGTTTAACACTCATGTGAATTGATGAAGAATGATAACAATGCTAAAATAATGGTGAATATTCATAGAGGCATTTTATCAAACAAGAAAGATGCATGAGCTAAGGGAGATAGAATGCAAACACTTGAAGAAGTAAACATAACCAGTCAGACACACAAATTGTTCTTGCTAGCCACGGCAGTACGATTTTCCCCCTTCTAATCACAACTATTTATAAGGATGTGATTAATTTAGTAGAGTTCAAGTGGGAGACTACAATCTAATCTCAGGAAGAGTTAATTTTATCTTGTTTCCGTTTGTGAAATCAGTCAAAAAACTCCAAACATATTCAGTTTCTGTTAAAAAAGTGAACAAGGAATAGATAACCTGATGCGGTTAATGGGTTTGAAGAACACTAATGAAAGTGAGATAGTATTTACCCGATTGGCTCTTGAACTTTTTAACTGATTAGAACTCTGCAGGCATGAGTTTTCATGTATTAAAACAGAAGCAGTTTCGGCGAGCTTCACCAAGAGACTGAAATATGAAATCAGTTTGATGGTGGGACGTGCAAACAAATTAGAAGTTGGTTGCTGGATTCACTTGTTTCACAAATTGAGATTTGAGATGTTCAAATTAAATGGTGGGCCACAGTCAAGGAATGCATGAAAAAATGGGAAAGGAAATTGATGAGAATTGAAATTCTCAATTTTTTCTGTTGCAATGTTTGCTTTAGCAAATGTTTGCCTTGACAAATTGAAATCCGACGTCAATCACATTAATTATTTTGTCGGCCGCCACTTAAAAAAATAAAAAAAAAATTTGTGTGGATTCCACTTTCAGTATGTGATTTTCTACTTTTGATGTAAATTTTGATATGAGCTTTTATCTAGCGCACATTGAATATGAATATATAAATCCTCATATATTTCAAGTTTTTTTTTTTTTTTGAATTGATTTACTCCCTTTTATCAAGTCTTAAAGTGAGAATATTTGTAAATATATTAAATTTTTAATCAATTGAGAAATAATACATATAAAATAATATATTAAATATTAATTTAAAATTTTTTATTTAAATTTTGATATATATTAAATTTAATTTCAAAAGATAAATAGTTAATTTTAATTAATAATTTAGTATTTATTTCATACTCAAATGAAGTACTAACACATGTCAAAAGATAGAGTGCTTGCGTCTATAGACCAATCAAATAAAAAATATTTGATATTGATATTATCTTTTGATGTTTGATATTATCAAATCAAATATATATGATGTTATCTCTTAATATTTGATATTATTTTATCAAAAAGATAACTGTTGAAGGAGCTCCAACCAATAGAGAAGTCTTCCATCAAGTACCTATACAAAAGGGTGATTTCAGGGCATTTGGCACAATACAAAATTCCAGTAGACAAGAGAAACTTTGAAGAAATCCAACAATTCTCTTAAGCAAATTCAAGAAGATCCACAATATTCAAGGCATTTTTCGCAAAATTCATATATTTTGGTGTTTGATTCGGTATCACGATGTGAGCCCTCAAGTTGACGTTATTTTTTATTCAAGCAAACCCACGACGTTCATGGTGTTTTTCACAAAATTCATATATTTTTTGCGTTTGATTTGGATCAAGGTGTGAAGCCTTCAAATTGACATTATTTTTATTAAAGGAAATTCATGACGTTCAAAGTATTCTTCGCGGAACTCATATATTTTTTACATTTGATACAAGATTAAGGTGTAAGGCCCTCGAGTTGACGTTATTTTATTCAAATTAAATTTAAAGGAGATTCACAACGTTTAAGGCGTTTTCACGAGACTCAATTCAAGATTACATTTAGAAAGAAAGAATCATAAGATTATATTAAAGATAGAACCCACATTTGATTGATAGATTTTAATTTAATTTTATTTGTAAGATTTTTCTTGTTTGTAATTTTAATTTTTACAAATAAAAAGATTTGTTGTTATAGGAATACCAGAAGTATTCTGGGAATGGTTGAATGCTCTCATAAGGTTAAACACCTTGGCAAACAATTTTGTAGAACGGGCTTACGGAAGGTGATTTTGTGGAGCTTGTTTCTAGACTTCAAAAATGTCTCATGGATGGAAATAGGATTGTTAATTGATTGGATTTTAATTTGAATTTGATTTGAATTTTAAAATTTTTATTCAATTAAAATATCCGTTAAATAAAATCTAATTATAAACATTCATAATTCGAAATAAGTGGATTGAATACAGAATAAAGTAATCAAATCCATTAAAGATTCAAATTCAAACTTTAATAATTTTTTTATTAAATCAATATTCTTATATGTAATATTAATAAAAATTTTAAAATAAAATTTATATATTATACTGGCCTAATATATATATATATATATTAATGTCTATATTATATTATTAATATTGAGTCTTTTTAGCATACAAATAAAAAGAATACTAATAAAACATCATATATAATAATGTATAATTGTTCATATATGCATTAATATAATATGAAATATGGATTTATTATTCAAATATTTAACTTTTTAACTAATATATAATAAAAAATTATTAAAAATTCAAATAAGACGTAAATTTATTTTATAAATATAATATTTTAATACAATCCAAAAGGGGGAAAAGAAAAAAGAAAAAGTATTGAATGGGATCTGATTTTTTTATCGAATTTTGAATAACCATCGGATTCAAGTATGGTATTGAATAATAAAGATCCTATTGGATAACGGGTTGATTCGGATATGAATTTTGATCATCAAATTTGAATTCAGATATGACCAATCCGATCCAATCGAAACTCTTTCCCGAGCGGCAAGAGGGGTTCTCATTTGTAGTGTGGCACAGGCTCATCTGCCTATCATGTGATCATTCCCATTCTACCCAAATCAATCACAAGCAAAATGGATTCCATGATGATGAATTTTTGGCGTGGTGCATTTGAAAGATAGAATGCCTTGAAACTGAAATGTTGGCATGAATTTTTACCTTCCTAAGAGCGTCCCAGGCCTTGACTTTCGTCGTATGATTGATTTTTAACGCTGCATTATTCTCAAAGTTGGCATGGAACATGGAATTGGACAAGGAGTTGCTGTGGGCGCAACTGTTAGAAGCCAAATACTTGAACCATCTCAGGGCTAGAATCTGTCTGCAGAATGCTTTCTCCCAGAGGAAAAATATTTTCGTAGGACGAAATCAATCCATTTCTCTATCTCTTCAAATTCGAATGTCCGTATTTTGGGTTGAATATAGATCCTGTCAATTCCAATTCATAACCCTCTCAAAACTAACCTTCCTATTCAATCAACCTCCTAATCAGTATCAGTAGAACTTGGTTAGAGACTTGATTACCCAAAAAACAGGGGAGTAGAATTCCGACACGCTTCAGTGCTTATTTCCCCAAGACATGATTAAGGAAATTCCCATTGAACCACCTCGAGATCAAGCATCTCTGCTTTGGCTTGCCTCCCAAGTTAGGCAAATTTTTATCGAAATCTGCTTATATTTCCATCACCTAATGCCGGATTCAAAATTCCTCCTTGGTGTTCCCTTGGAGAAAAGAAAACTCTGGTCAGTAAGAATCCTCGAACGTCACAAGATTTTCTTATGCCTACTCGCTTTAGATTGAACAGATTCTTTCCAATTAATTATCTTTCATGCCCACTTTGTCACCAATGGGAGAAAAACCTTGAGCATCCGTTTTTAGAAGGCCCTCGGGCATCATCATACCTTTTTCTTTTCATCAGAATGGAATTACAGATTGAGTGCCATCTCGGACTGGCCTATTTCACAGTGGATTGAAGCTTTGCTTCAGACCAGAATGGGTCTTCTTCCTTCAGATTCTCTTTGTGCTGAATTTCTTATTTTTTCTGTTGCTGCTATGAATGCTCTTCGGAGTCTTTGCAATGATCTGATTCATGGCTGGAATGTTTCTCAATCTTTTCTTTCCACAAACAGGTCCTCAAAGATGTGGATGAACACCAGATGCCCAACGGAAAAAAAAAAAAAACAAACAAACAAAAAAAAGAAAAAAATCCTTCGTGATTACTCAATCTGTGCTCTCAAACCCCAATGGATTCCTTCTCTTCTTGGCTGAATCAAAGTTAACATGGATGCATCCTTCATTAATGGTTTGGCTTTCGCAGCCGTTTTGGTGCCAAGCTCAAATGGCTCGATTCTTTTTGCTGCCACGATCAAGAGCATGGTATCATGACCCTCCAGCGCTAATGCTTTTGTGTAAAGAGAAGCAGCTGCCTTGTTGGAGACTCTCAAGGTACAGTAAGTTGTTTTTGAATCATACAGCTGGAATGTTATCGTCATGTTGAACAAATTGACCGGACATGGAAGTCCCTAGTTCTAAATGTTCCACCCTTTGGGTACAAATGGAGGAAATGAAAATTCAAATTCAATCGTCCCCAGGTCGGCTAACAAAGCAACACACAACCTGACGGCGTGGACAAGATCCTTTGATAATGATGGTATTTGCAACTCGAATGATCTCCCTGTTTCTGTGCTTGTAATGGGAGTCATTCTCTTTTGGACTCCTAAATTTTGTTGAAATAAATTTTCCTTCCATAAAAAGAATAGTTAGACTTGATCATGCCGAGCTTGAGCTTTTCTACCAGGTGAGTTCAAGTTCACATATACATGCTGGACAACTATCTTATTTCTATTAATATTTTTCCTTAGAAAATATTACCATCCGATGAGTTATAATAGTACTAATAGCAATAATAATAATAACTAATAACCTGAAATTATATATTAATTTTACACATAATGATATAATAAGAACAACAGTAGTAATAATTATATTTAAATAATTGATAAAATGCAAATGAATTCGAATGACACAGTTATCGTTCATTATCGACCCTGAAGCTCTATGGACCAAGATGATATAAACTTTGACAATATTCTTCAATATTACTTGAGACAAGATGGAATTATTAAATGCCTTCAATAAGAAGGGAACCACAAGACAATCATTAATAGACTCCACACAAAACAAATTATTGTTGCGAGGGGGACGCCTGTTATGTAGTAGTAGAAGATGAATCAATAACTATACTGGTGCAGCAAATATACCAGAGCCGAAGTTGAAAACCAATCTTATTTTCCATCATCGTTGCCACCAAATTGTGTAGAATTTCCATTCCAAAAAGCATTTCTGTCGTTGAACCGACCATCATCTTCATCATTGTGTTTTAAGGTGTGGATGTTGCCCCCAAAATGAGAAGTTTGCTGCCTACTCTTACTGTTGCTGTTTCTGCTACTGCCAAATGTATTTTTCTGGTCAGACGACTGAATTTGGGAAGGTCCACCTTCATCCCTAAGGGCATTTTGAAGCGAAGGGTTTGGGCCTGCAATTATGTGTTAGAATTAATACTTGCTGCTCGTACAGCAAATATAAATTAATGATTAATCCCTCCCAACATAAGCAACATCGCTGTTTCAAAGTAAAATGGGAATAAAGCCACACAAATTTGTCCCTTCATCCATCTCCCCAATTACAATAACCAGACATCAGATTAGAAAAAAAGAAACAGAGAGCAAAACCACAATTACTTCTAGTTGTAACACATAATGTCCACTATGAGCAGTATCACGCTGCATATAGTCACTCCTCAAAAATAAAACTAAATATAAAGCACCAGCACCACAGTTCCAACTCCGCATAGAAAATGAGATTAGAGATCTTCACTACTTGCTAAATTTAGGTATGCTTATTGTTTGAAGAATGAAGGAAGGGTTTGTGGAAAAACACATCGTGTGCTACAGACTCCATTGGGAAAAACAGAAACTGAGCATGCAAAGAACTTCATGCGCTTGGCAAACTTAAACTGATTCGGAGGAACATCCAAATCTAAAAATATGATGGCTCCATCTCTTTCCACCATCTAGAAATCACTCATTCAAACAGTACCAATTTGGATTTGATACTAATTTCATCCTCTCCCCTTCGGTTAATAATTATAACACAACATAAAATTTATTTTTTTTATCATCATTCACATAATCTTTATTATATTCTTTTTTTTAACTATAAGCACATAACTGTGATCTAACACCCGCTAACATCACGTGGAAATGATCATCAAATTTGGCACTATTTGAATGCATAAACCAACTCAATTAAAATACTTTCAGCTCTTAAAAAAAAACTCTTCCAAACACAATTTCATATTCAAACAAATATAGAGGACATCTTCCTTTCGCCTTTCCCACAGCATACTTCATCAAGTGCACCCAAATTTTAGAATAAGTCAAGGCGGATGATTTCCACCCAATTAGCTCCTAATCCCATGGTATTTATACTGGACACACCCCAGATCAATCATTATGAAGCGACTTGACCCCAATTCTACAACAATCAGAAAACCACTAAAAGCCACTATTAATGCAGCTTGATGTATCAGTAGCTGCAGCTCAAATTCATTCTTCCATCCCACTGCTGTACCATCTGACTCTTGGTGACTTCTCTTGAATATGATTTAAGAAACAGAATAAATCAAGTCAACTACTCAGGTTTGCTAGATATAATGTGCATATGGATCATTTTCAAGGTTCATGTGTGGAGACAGTGACTTTGACAATTTGAAAACTAGAAGACTTTCAGAGTGGTGGCACATTGTGGTGACAGCAGCAGTGGGAACAGTTATATTGGTTGCAGCCACAGCATGTTTATTTCTGTTAATTGGATATGAAACGCTGTACAGATTGAGTCCGGACAGGAGGTACCTTTTATGGTAGAAAATATAGATCTTCCTTCATTTTCAAAGTTCTAGTTATTGACAGTGCTTTGAGAATGTGTCATACCTTCGGAAACCGAATGAATATCTCAAGATTCAAAAAGGGATGAAGAACATTTAAGTCGTGGAAAAAGGGAGGTTGACAACAAAAGGCATAACCTGGAACTGCGGCATCCCTACTGAAGAATTTCTAAGCCACTATGAGGAAACATTTAAGCAGCAAAACCAAGTAGTAGTTGAATCACCTGGGGTTGGTTCATTCCAAGGGAATTAAATTCTAAAAGAACTACAAAATTTCTTAGGGGACTCAACTAATCAGGACTTTCCGCTAATAAGACCATACACTTAACAGGTTTCAAAAACAAATACACTCTTCTGAAGATGATCTTACCATCTCTTAAGTTAATATTTTCTACAAAATTATTACAGATGAAACTCCTACAACATTAAGCAAACCAATACTCATATCTTACAATTCTCAGAAAATTTGAGAATCCTTGCACCTAGTCCAACCCAAATAAAGAGATATTAAGTAGAAAATATAAGAAAAGGTTAGAACAGATCTGCTATTCCTAGAACTTGAATTAGAGGATTTAAGAGCATATCAAAAAACAAGTCCACTCACTTATCATAGAACATTTGAACCATATTACTTAGAAGTTTCCAGAATGAAGAACAATCACCAGTCATGATTTTTCACCCGATATATCTTTAGAAAGAGGACAGATATTAATATAACTCACTATATTGCCATATGCCACTTTGGGATTCCTCAGCAGCACCTGGTGAACTGGCGCTTCTGCTAAGATAAGATAAAGGGTTCACATAACATAAAATTCTTTTCACAGAAGCCCAATATCCTTCACTTGCATCCGAAGAACCAGCATCATTTGAGGAATAAGTTTGATTGTGTGATGATCCTTCTCTATAATGTGAATTATTTTGGTTTTGAGGAACAACAACCAATGCTTGCCTATTGAACAGACCCAGTTCTGATAGTGTGCTGTTTAAATCTGTATCACATAATATAAGCCACCAAGATAAAGCATTCAAAAACATGAAGAATTTAACAGAATGATAAAAGAATACATGACAAAATTATTGTTGAAAATAAATCTAGAATATTTTCACTGAATACGCAACCCAACATCATATGGGGTGACTAATAAACTACAATTGCACTCAAGACACAAAACCAGAAAGAGAAATTCATGGAAAAACAATTTAAATGAATTTAAACCAAATGCTGGAAATTTCAAGAACAGAGAAATGATGTTTTCCCAACCAGTCTCCTTCACAAAATTGAAGTGAAAAAAAGATCAGTTTTCATCAGAATAAACCATTGATTTGCTTGATACCTAGTTCAGGTCATTTTTCAGTTAGCACAGGTACAAATCTTGATCATTTAGTACATTGTGCGTATAAGAAAGATTCATTGCTTGCTCTATTGTAACAAAAATAGGCCCTGTTCTTTCTCTATAATGAGCTAAGATCGTAATCTTATGTAATATGGTGTATCTGACTGACTACTTCTAGAGGATGTTGACTTGTGATCAGAATCTCAACCTGTAGAGGAATATAAAAGAATCCAGTGCTTTAAGAGATCAACTCCAAGTGGTTAAGGTACAATGTTTTGCAGTCACAATTCTCAAGAAGTACAGATTTTGTACAAGCTCCATATAGACATGCGTAAATGTGTATGTCCATGAATATTCATTAATTTCTGATATTAAAGCTTAGACAAGATCACTTGTTCTGACCTAAATAAAGGTGCTCACTGCATTCGCCTCCAAGAGATTTACATAATCTTTTTGTGCGTTTCACACACAGAAAACAAACTCCAGGTAAATGAAATGCAGAAAGGTGACATAACATGATTAGGAAAAAGTGAAATTAAGTTGTATATTTGTCAAAAAAATATGCCCTTGATTCAATATATAATCCCCCACCTTGTTATGGAAAAGTTCTAGATAAATCAAGTGGACAGCAGCTAAAGAAATACATAGAATTACCTAATGGCACATACCTTGGTCATTGAAAACCCTGCGAGGGTATGGAATTGCTATGCTAAAAGAGCCTAAGCTGTTTGTTTGGTTTTCATCTATATAATCTTTGACCATTTTCAATGTGTCCATCACAGAAAACTTGACTTGTAAACTAAAACCATCAGGCAGTCTGATATTTAGGAAAACATCATTTGATTTAATGGCAGAAGAATCTGAAGCATCATCTTTCTCAACTTCTGTAGTGTCCTCTGTATTAACATGTGCCACTTCACTAGCTCTATGGATAATCTCGCTAGAAACTTCACTGGTACTGCCCAAATGAATATCAGCGAAGTCTAGATTTTTTCCTAGGATAGGAAATGCGACTTTAGGGTTATTTTGATCTATCTCAACAGGGTCTTGTGATGTATTCCCTGTTTCAATTTTGAAAGTAGACTCATGAAGTTCACCATTATCCAACACATTAGCAAGAGATGGTTCAGCAAAAGCCACATCATCCTGCTTGGAACCCATCTCCTGTCCATGAAATGAAACGACGATACAATTCAAAGCCAACAGAATACAGTTAGCACAAAAGATACCAAATTAAATAGAGAGTGACCTCAGAAGCATCATCACAACTGTTCCTATCTTCCATTGTCTCAGAATGTAATTGTTGTCCAGCATCTGTAGAAGATGTCACTTGCTCAGATGAAGCAGTCTCAGAAGTTCCAGAAGCAAGTGCAACAGTCAAGAAAGCTGCAGTTGTTTCCTGGACCATAAATATGCAGTGCATAATCGACTCAAGTACCAAAATGTAATTAAAACAGCATGCAGTGCACTCTTCATACCTTATGTAATGAAATTACAACTTACAACAAACATACAGATGGAGAACCAAAAATCCACCACTTGGACACCCACAAAATCAACAATTTACAGAAAAACACTGGAATGATGGGAGTTGAGGGGAATATCTATGAGAGGTGGAAGGAAGTGATGCCCGTTTGAGATCGAGATAGTCGTGGTGACGATGGTAATGTTGGTAGCGATGATGAGAGTTTGATACTTTGACAGGGTTAAGGAAGGTATCAGAAGAGGGAACAGTGGTGGAAGGTGCTTGAGATATACAAGAACAATGGAAAATCAAAAGAAAAGCAAGCTGAAAACGTAAACAGGACATGTTTTCTGGCTTGGGCCAGTTTGCTTTTATGCTAAAATCAGTTAAGTATGGTTCTCCCAAATGTTGAACCAGAAACTCAATAAACGAACCAATTTGTCTCAGGTTCCAAATCAATATAATGACATATTGGCATTAGCAAGCAGTGACTGACATGTATGATGCATCCATCAATAAGTAACATATATCAACTAAAGAACTAGGTTACTAGGCAATAAAAGTTCAGGAAAGGACAACTGAAACGTTGGAACTGGGAGAGGGGAAATAGGGGCCAGTTCCAAAAGGATATGAGACTTGAAGAATATTCTGATTAGTGTTGCAAACACCAGCAGAACCCACCTGAACATGAAGACTTAACCATGCCTTCTTAAGACTGGAAACAAGGACATCAGCGCTGACGAAGCCCTCTAAAAATTTTGTCAATCAGAAAAGAAAACAAAGTTTACCAAAATCAAGTATCAACAGCTTCACAAAATGAAGCTTTTTTAGCTATTGAAGACATACCATTTTGCCATAGTTGTACACCATTGTATCCAACAGCAGTTATGCAAGGGGCAGAATGTTGTGGATCTGCAGAATTTGATGCAAGGATCCAATCTTTATCTATTTCCATACCTGTCTAGTTTAACACAATTTGACCAACCACCAAATAAACAGCATTTCAATTAAAGGAAGTGCTCCCATCTTCATAGGTGCACAAATAAGAAGGGAGAGGATGGGAGAGGAAAACGATGATATTTCTACTTCTTTTCGCCACCCATAATTGAATGAAATACATTAAACAGAAAGCAGGTTTGGGGTATAACTTTATTTTTCATCTTCACATCATATAGCCACAAATCCTTGGTATTATATCACAAACCTAAAGGGGAATTTTGCGAAATGAGTTTCTTGGGCAAGTATGATGTAGCGTATTCATTGACGTAAGGAAGTAGCATCCTTTATCCATCTGGTCAACATGTAAGCTAATTACTCTTCCAATACTTCATTTTTCATTTGCTTAATTCCATTGCACATAGCTAAGGCTATTAAGAAATGGGAACTGAAAACAAAGGCTGAAATTTGATCAGATTGCTAAAGAATCGCAATTAATCAGTGATTTCGACAATATCAAGGCCTTTTCTGGAACAATATTTGTAAGTTCAAAGTCACTGAGTGCACACTCCATGGTTCCAACTGTTTGTCAAATTGGTACATATGTAGCTTCTACTCCAATTTTTTATCGTCCCCTTATATCCTAAGTATTTATGCCTCAAAATATCAACTCAAGGGCACAACATAGTAAGCAAAAATAATTAACAGAACATGAAGAATCAATCATGAGGACATACTTGAAATTCGAAGCCCACCACAGAAGGGGGGAAGATAGTTTTCTGATATTAAGAGAGAGAGAGAGAGAGAGAGAGAGGATATATGTCTACACAAACAACAAACAGTGTTAAAACATGAATCCCCTTTTTTTTTTTTTGGAATTACTCCTCCTCAATTACACAGTCAATATTTGAGAATCCCAAAACCGGGAGCTGAATGCCCAGTTTTACTAGCTCAGAAATGGGAAGTCAGCATTTTAACATTCCAAACAACCATGCATGTTCCTCTAAATCTAAGGACAACATCAGTATTAGGGTACCAGTATTTAACATAATTCCTACCACTTAACAGTGTATAGAGTTCTACAGATGCAGCCAACTGCTGCAGATGCTTTTGGTTTCAGACAGGACAACAAAATATTAAAACAATAGATGTAGGTCTGCAGAGGGCATGTCCAGAAAGAGGTAAACATAATCCTTGTCAATGTACAAACAGTGACTGAAGTTTTAATGTTAACGCTCATCAAAGTATAATGCTTTAACCTTTCTCACTTTAGAACCAGGTTTCATTGAACATATGACAGTAGCTATAAAACAACGGGCACAATTTCACAGAAAGAAACATATATGAACATATACCTACAGACAGTCAATCAGTTCCTACTGCAACAAAATTCTCGAGCCAAAATTTGAAGTACTAAAGCCTTCCAAGTTTCAGAGCTTCCACTCACTATGCCTAGTGCTTTGTGTAGTTCACACAATATATAGCTTCAATCTAACATCATTTCACTAACAGTCCATGAAAAGAAGCAAAGGTTTCCAAATAACTGTCTTAAATTTCTGGTTTCAAATTAGCCACAAAAAGGTAAAACCATAAGTTCTTAGAAAGTAGCTTCAAAAAAGGATACATATTGCTGAAAAGTTTGATGCTTCAGAGCTTCCTTCCCAGATGTGTAGCAAAATGCAGTACTTCGACAATATCTCAGAGACCTGGTTACAGTATGTATGAGGCATAAGAACAATAACAGGGGATAATTAAGTTCAGATTCCAAAAAAGTATTAGTCGAGCCAGAGGTGTCATTCGGTGCAAAGTAGAGTGAGCAAACCTACATTTGGATCGATCCATGTGGATGTTTCTAACAGTTTTGAATCCAAATTGTCACCTAGAATGGATATTGTCAAAGAAAGGAACTCTTGTTATGATTAAACATTACAAGAAGTTAAAAAATGACTTGCACACTGTAGTGATTAGGAAGTGAAAATTGAAATACCAAAACTAATCATCATAAGCCATGTATAACAAAAAACACATGGTACCTTACAAACTAGCACGAAGTAGTGGAGAAAGACATGCAAAAAAATGAAATGACAAATCTTTCCCACTTAACTAGCAAATCCAAAATCCAAGCATGTGACTGTAAAATTCTATAGTGCCCCAAGGTATTCTGTATGAAAGAACTATAAGATTAAGTTTGGGTGATCTGCGAATTCAGACGAATCTACCTAGCTACAAGAGTCATCGTCGAAATCAGCAAAAATCCCATTCTTCCATTCTGCTCAGCAAATGCCACTCCATAGTAAATCAGTGAGGCTTCTAATGTGCAAACAAAATACATAAACAAGAGTATGATGATGAAGCCCAGTTCGAAAGAGAGCACAAAAGCATCATTATAAAGACTTAAAAACTTATAGATTCTAGAAGTATGATTCACATTAATGAAACAGAAACCATATCTCTGAGGAAATCAAGAAATCAACCATCAAAATATACATCATCAGAAACTGATGATAATATCCGAGTCTGATCATAATCTGTTTCTTTCTCACTTCTAGAACTGAGTCACTCAGACTCTTCTCTCGTACTTCATGAAGCTTCACCCTAAATCACACAAGTCTCATCTCTTGTAATTCATGAAGCTTTACCATATTAAGCCGCCAATTTCTCTCACACGCAATCTTTTCTTCCTATCCCATTTTTCCAATAGTTTTTTTAGAAAAAACTTCTTCAAGAGTAATGAAGCACTATCCTTTTCTTTTCTTCTTCCAAAAAGTCGACAAAGCTTTGCTCCCACACTTGTCTCGAAGTCAGCCAAATAAGTCCTCTCTTCCCAGTGTTGTATCAAGGATCATCTTCGTAGACAAGAAATTAAAATCTGTATCTTTCCAGATTGTCTCATCACAAGCAAGGTTAGGTCGACCTCTTTCTCGAGGTTTTCCATTAGTACTAGTCCAATCAATTCCCGCAAGTGCACCAAGCAGCCTGTGCTGAATGCGCTGCTTAAATCACACAATTCGTTCCACACACTCAGAATGTAATTTTCCCAAAAAGAAAAAACAAAGGAATATAATTAAGCAATTCCATTAGCTTTCCATCATCCTAGACCTTGTTTGCTTGCTTTGATATCGCATGGTAGCTACACAATCAAACTTAATTCCAATATTTGATTCGTTTTTAAAAGCCTTTGATATAGTTAGGCCCAGCATATATTTAAGGCCAAACCTAATTTGTGTATCAAAGTCCTGAGGTGTGATATGTTTTCCAACCTATGTTAAAAATAAATTGTAATTTATCAAATGGAATAATCATGCCAAGCAAACAATCAAAGTTGAATATCAAATTATTTAAAATATACAAATAAATATTAAATAGGATACACAATAACCCATTATTTATCCTAATAATATGTATCATCCCTAATCCAAACACACCAAACAAACGAGCTCCTACTGTAATTAAGGTCACTGCCGCAAAACATAATTCCCCACATCACTTTGGTTAAAAAGCTATATATTCTTTTCTCCTGAACCTCCAAATTGCAAAGTGAAATTTTTAATAGCTCAGTAAAGATCCGAAAGTAAATTCATGTAATAGGCACATACCTGCAATGTAGACAACAAAAAGTTTCTTCTGTCGTTTTGCTTCAGCAATTGCTTCTAGTATAGAACCTTTAAATGTGAGAGAAGAAAGAGCCTGCTCCATCTACATACAACACATGAATACATTATCAATCACTATGCATCTTACTGATTTCCATAGTTATTTTAAAATTACATTTTGAAGGGCAGCCTGGGTGGTCGAGAAAATGCACCATAAGAAAAAGGAAGTCCTATATTAGTGCAAAAACTAGCCTTACCTAGTCCAACAAGCGAGGATATATGGCATGCACAGAATTTACAGTCTCGAAAAGTCATATCATAGGTATTACATAAATTTTATGCTTCAAATATTTTCCACAAGTGTTTAAATCAATTCAACAAAAAAAGAGCATCCAGTATAAATCTTTATTTTTGTCTACTAAGATGAAGCATGTGAAAAATATAGAGACGAAACAATTAATTTCTTGCAGCAGAGAAAGAAAAAGAAGCTTTCGCATACTATAAGATGATTTGCAGATAAGTGAAGTAAAGGATGCATTAGTCTTAAGTAGCCAATGGACAAGTAATGGGTGTGAATAAACAGACTGAGACTCTTAAAAAGGAAAATATATGGGAACACGCTCATAGACAACAAAATCAAGTTATCTCAACATAGATCCACCGACTTAGTACATAAATGGGCATACCCATTTATCTAAATATTATATCCAAATGTACAAAAAAGACCACAATAAAGCAATAACAGATTATGCACAGATGCACACACACACACGGGCACACACACACACACATGCATACTCCCATGTGTGATTTTATGACTGCAGTCACATAACATAAACATACTCACATATGCGAACATGTTCCTAATTTTGTATCTCCGTGACATGGATATGTTCTCAATGAAGGAGTTCAACCATCTAACTCCTGTCATCCAAAATTGAAATCCCATTTGAAACAGACAGGTCTCTCTCATTCCCCTCATAAATCAAAAAACAACTTACAAGCCACATAACCTTAACAAATTAGAGCACTTATGCCCCGAAAGTGGAAACCAGAATCATTTTTTTTTTTTCCAATTACTTCATTCTGCCAACCCTTTCTCATTTTTCCTCTCAAATCATCTTCCTTCATTCTTCTTTCTTTTCTGGGCGATGGGTTTATAGATATTCATTCAAATAACTCACTCGGTTATAACATATCAATCAACAAATAAACCCCCCTCCCCAAGATAAAAAAAGAAAAAGAAAGGAGAATAAAAAGCCTCACTTCAACAAATATGTAGAATGAATTTCTAATCACAAATATGAACACCCAGAGCACAAATTTATAACTACTATTGGTAAAATTCTATGATATAAAAAAGATATAAGTATTTATTCTTCACAACGAACTGAATATCTAAAATTATACTCAACATTTTCGAGTATTCCAAAGAAAACCGCCAAATTTGCATAAATCGGTAAAATAAAACTTCGTCAACATCAATGAAGCTTGAGGAAAACACCAACAGACATGTTTGTTCTCCCGAATACCTTTGCGAAATCGAGGGATTCAGAAGAAAGAAAAAGCAGCCGAGAGTTACATCAGTGAATTAATTCTCCGCTTATTCTTTTTAGTTTATAGTTTTTTCACCCTAGAAAACTTTGGAACGTTTGATTATGTTTTTTTTTTTTCAATTACGTGTTTATTATGGGTGTTTTGAATAATGAATTATTAAAAACGTGAAAATTATTTTTTAGTATATTTATTTATAGTTTGAGGAAAATATTTTCTCTTATAATAGTTAAATTAATATTTTTTATTAAATTTTAAAAATAAAAATAAAATTAAGTAATTTTTTTAATATTAAAAATTTAAAATAATAATAAAATTATATATTATATATATTGAAAAATATCTATTTTGAATGAAAAATGATAATATATTTAATTAAATTTTTTCAAAATAATATTATTTCGAAAAAATATAACCAAACAAAGCCTTGCATTTATCCTCTTTAATATCTAAAATTTTGCTACTCAACCTCCCCAACAAAGCAAATTATTAATTTAACCCGGACTAATTTGTAGTATGCACTCTCAAAATGGGCTCATTTGGCACATTGCACCCTTAAATTATAAACTTAGGGCTTTTCACTCTCAAAACAAATTTTACCTTTCAATTGTTTTCAGCCAGACTAACTTTCAATTGTTTTCAACAAAATAATTTCGATAAATTAAAAAACGTTACTAAATTTAAGTTTCTTTTTTATGCTCAGCCAACTAGTTTTATTTTAATATGCATTCCCTATTTAAAAGTTAGATCTTGGATTAACTCCTCACTTAAGTGGAAAGAACAAAAATTGCCCCCAATTAAAATTGAAATCACGAAAAGCTCTCAAATAAATTATCCGAAACACGTTTTCTCTTCAGTTGCACACCCATTCACATTTTTTCCCGACTAATTTTTGTCCACCTTGCAAACTATTTTGCTATATGATCTCTTCACTCCAGTTTCCAACTTCTCCCTCGTTGCTTCTATGTCCGATTTTGCTACTTCCTACTCTTTCTTCCAACCCTTATTTCTTTCATTTTGAAAGACCTAACAAGAAGGGTTTTATTTTCACCCTCACTAGCAAAGAGGAAGAGAGAATTTTTTGAATTAAATTTTTATTATTTTCTATTTTAATGATGCATCTTCCTCAATTTTTTTTAATTCTTGTTTTAGTTTCATATATACTCAATTTTGTTCGTTATGCTTGATTTTGTTAGTAAATACTCGATTCATATATAGATTTAAAAAATAATAATCAAACTATATTCACATTTGAAGAAGTGATATTGATCATTTTATTTATTGTTTTAATACTTTATTACAATTAGTATGTGTTTAACTCTAGTTGTGTATATATATTTCATAAAAAGTATAATGTACATTAGTTGTTTGGTTAAGTAAATTTTAGAAATATTTTTAATGGTATGTTAATTAAGGGATGTTTGAATCTTGTAATTCATGCTTTGGTAGTTTTATGTTGATGATTAATATTTGCATAAATATATTATTATCTGTACATAGATCTGGTATTAAAATGTTAAGTTTTAGTATGTTTGCACCCATGTACAATACTAAATTATGAGTTTTCTACAAAATCAATGTTGCATAGGTGAGGATACTGGAAAAGAAATCGTTGATACTGCAGATGTGAGGTGAAATACTTTGAAGTTTGATATTTAGTACTTCTTCTCTTTGTATGTGTTGTACGTATAAATTTCGGACTTCTTGTATAACTAATGTTGTATAAGTTTTTTAGAATACTGGATTTATTGATAACAAACATTGTATGCTATTATTTTTAATGCAAATTATATGTCTTCTATGAAAAGGGTGGTATTGTTGTCTATGATGTTGATGTTGAGTGTGTTGGAAAGCCGTTTGATGAATTTTGAGGGAGAACAGGTTACAGATGGTGAAATGGCATACCTGACAGACAATAAAAGATTATTGATTACTTTTTATCTAAAGGTAATTTGGAATAATATTAATTTATTACTTATTTTTCTTTTTTACATTATTCTAATGATCTCTTAACTGATAATCTTGAATTCTTTTGTAGTGTTATTATTTGAGACAGACCAGGATATCTGGTGCATATAGTTGCTACCATTCTAAATCATGAGGATGGCCTGCTAGATTTTGATACAATATGAGGGTGATTTACTGCATTTTGATACAAAATGAGGATGGCTTTGAAATATGGAGATGTATTGGAATCTAAATATTAAAACCAAAATAGGCAAAAATAAAACCAATCATCTCATCCCAAGGATTATAATTATGCACTAAATAAGGATTAGAGGGCAAAAAAATTACCTTTTTAAATAGAAACGAAGGATTTGACTAGATCACTCCAGAAACTCTTCCATCGGAAGATCTACAAGCTCCAATGGTTGGATTTGGTTGCTCCCCTTTCAAAGCTCCAAAAATTGGCAAATTTAGCACACCAAATCACCTCTAGAATAGCGAGCTTGTGACCAAAAATCACTGAAAATCTCAGCTTCTAGATTGCTTAATCAATCCACCAAAATTAGCCACAAAATAGTTTACCAATGAACTTCTAAGTTCCCCAAGTATAGAACCTCTAATGTAAAGTCCACATACCTTGGAAAAGCTCTTAATCAACTTCACTTTTGCTAGATAAAGAGAGGAAGATGGTGATGGTAGGAGTGGCATTTTTGGAAGAGAGAGGAAGGAGAGAATTTTTTATGTGATTATTCAACACATAAATTACATCACACTTTTGGGAGAAAAACGTGAGAAATGCCAACTAAGCACAAGTGGCCGTCCACATGGCATATTTATAGAAAGGGATGGAAGCTCTTGGATGCTTCCATCAAACCCTCTATGCATGTTGGTCAACTTGCCAACTTGTGTGTGCATTTGCATTTCAATTAACATTTGCATTTCATCTCATGAAATGAAATGTTAATTAACTTAATTAAAGTGAACTCATCCATTTGATTTCCCTCCAAAACTCAAATTCTCAATTTAATTAAATGAAATCTTTAATTTAATTAACTTAACTTAACTCCTTAAGTTAATTAGAGTTAACTTAAGTCATTAAGTTAACTTGATTAGTTAATTGTCATATGTCATCAATTAAATTAATACCTTAATTTAATTGGCCTAATTTAATTTTTTTAAATTATTTTGATTAATTTAACACTTAAATTAATCAAGCCAAAAATAACCAATTAAAATAGTCAATCATTTCTCTCTCCAAAAATGCCTAGACATAAATTTTCTTACTCGTTATAAAATTCTTCTTGTCAAATAAGAGTTTTCTTAAACTTTTGTGTGTGACCTATTAGGTTCATCCATTTATTAGACATGAAATTACACCTTATTGTGATATTTTGAATGTTGAAATATTCTCATTAAATTCAAACTCCTTTAAACTAACAACTCTTTCAATTAATCTATATTAATTGAAAAATACCCAATCTCCATAGCTAATGTCTAACAATAAGCCTATAGAGCCCAACTAATTGAATGAATGAGTTATGTCATAATGAACTATTATAGCTTACGCTCATCATGCAAACATGGTCTTTTCATTTCCTATATCCTGAAAGAAGCCTAAGGCAAAATATTTGTTGGTTTCCTAATAGCCTCAATAACTATATTTCTACATCCAATGTTCAATTTCCCTTTATGACCTCAGCTTTGTAAAACACCTTTTCAAAATTGTCATACTATTTTACGTAAGGATCTATTTGAATCAATCATTGTAAATACATGGAAGATGGACTCGTTCTTCACTAAAATGAGGGCATAGATCCATTCTTGGATCTCACAAACCTCCATGGTTAAGTAGTTCGTGCCCAATCTCAATCTCATTAGATTCGTTATGTGGTCAAGATAAAGTCAAAGCACAAGGACCTAAACACAAGGTTACTATGTATTCTCAGGTCTAAGGACTAATTATATGCACTATAGTAAGCTTGAGAACTTGCCACTACCAACGTTCCACTACGACTATCTAGTGGATTCTTTTGGTGGGTCTCTAGTGAACTTGTTCTTTAATAAGCACCTACCAACATGCGTCTATATCTCATGTAGATTGCCCATGAAATGAAATAATATCCAACTCCTTGGAAAATATATTGTTAGTGCCAATCTATCTAAAACTTAAATACCCCATCTCATAAGATTATATAGCTTGGAGTACTTTAAAATCAAAACTATAGACTTGTTTCATGAACACTATCATATACGTGACTAAGTCCCATAGTCTAATATGATTTAAGAGCTACAAGCAAATGCAAGTGAAGTATAAAACTTATAAGATGAAAATGACTATTTAATAAGAATATCAATTAATCAAGATTTATCACAAGAGGAGTCGTTTAGTACAAGAAGGGAAAATATAACTTATATGCTCTCTTAATCATTTGAACATGTATTATCACAACTATTACTTGAAGAAAATATAATTTTTTTTGTATTAGATAGTCTTATATATTGTTCCACCTATCAAATTGAGGAAAGTTCGTCTAATAAAAAAAGAGAGTGTAAAAACACTCCAAAGACATGCTAGATTATGAAAATTCAATACAATATGTCAAGAATCAAGTACAGGAGCTTAGAAAAAAGTATTACTTTTAGCATATATGGTATCATCTTAATACATTAGAAAATATATCAAATGTAATTATTTAACGATTTCTTAGTCCTTGAACTAATATAGTCACAAAGCTTTATTTATATTTTGATGGTGTTGTCATGATACATTTACCACACACATCGATGCATTATACTAATATGAATGAGTACATAACCACTTGGATGTGCGTAGTTGTCTTCTCAACCATTTCAACACATGCTATCACAACCATTATTTGAAAAAAACATGATTTTATTATATGAGATAGTCGTATATGCTATTTTATCTATCAAATTGAGGTAAATTCAATAAAAAAAATGGAGTATAAAAATACTCCAAAGATGTACTAGATTATGGAAATCCAATATAATATATTCAAAATCAAGTACTAGAATTGAAAAAAATTGATATTATTTTCGGGCATACATATCATTCTTAATAATTAGAAAATATGTTGAATACAATTATTTAAGTAATTGCCCAACTATCAAACCATGATTTCTTAGTTTTAGAACTGATATTGTCGTGAAACATTGTTTGCATTTCGATGGTGATGTTGAAATGATATTTTACGACATATATTAATGCTTTGTATTAGTATGAAAGAGTTTATAAGTGGTTGAATGTGGGTAGTTGTCTTTCAACCATTTGAACATGTGTTATCATGACTATTGGCTGAAGAAAATATGATTTTATTGTGTTAGATAGTCTTAGTATTATTTCATCCATCAAATTAAAAATAAATTTGGCCAAAGAAAAATGGGAGTATAAAAACACTCTAAAAATGTACTAGATTATGAAAAATCTAGTACTTGTTACCATAAAAACTGTATTATATTTCTATAATGAAGTATTAAATTTGACAAATAAGGTATTATTCTCCTAACTTATCCATTTGAAATGAAAGTCCACCTTTGTTGATCATAGATTCTAAGGTCTTGTTGAAGTAATTCCAAGAACTATTTCCATGAATTGTTGTCTTCAGTCTTTGCCACACAATAAGATATTGAAAAAAATACAATTGTTGGGGTCTATCCCAACAACAGTAAGCAACACTCCCTTATGTGGCCCCTTTAAATAAGACTCATCTAGCCTAACTACATGTTTGCACCCATCAATAAAGCATGCTTTACATGCCTCTAGACAAATGTACAACCTAAGAAATAATTCCTCTCCAATCTCATCATCCCATAAGTTTTTAGACCCACTGTTGAACCAGGGTTACTAATCCTTAGTTCTTCACAATAATAATACAATCTGCTGTATTGAACCCTAAACTTGCCATAAAGCATGCCACTCGCTTTGTGTTTATTTCTACTAAATTGAGATTTGCTTACTTCAACATTAAGATCATTATGAATTTTTGCTTGAAAATCTCTTTGTTTTTGCCTATTGTGCAATCTCCAATATTCAAATACTTATTGCTTGTTTAAAGTTCTTCTATAACTACATGTATTATTCAATACTTTCACTCAAAAATTGGTTGAATTTCTCATTTTAGAGGCAAGCACAACCTAATGACAGTTATTAGCAATGCACTTTTCCCCAACTCCCACTTGTCATTTTTAATGAACTTTATGTTCCTTTGCCTAGTTAAAGCATGAGCTTTCATAGCCTCTTTACATTTAGCTGCATTAGTCAACATCATCCTAGTTATAAATTGAGGATCTACCATTTTAGTTTCAGGGTTAAACCTAGAATATGAGACATTTTCATTGTCTTTTTCTGGTTGTGTATGCTTTCTAAGTCCTTAAACAAAAAAACCATCTAAATTTTTACTAACATTAACATTTCCTTCTACAAATGATTGATCATTTTGTTGTCCTAAACTTCTATTCTCAAGCGAAGGATCAACATTCTCATCATATAAAGTGTCATCATCTTCATTTAAGTCATAATCACTACCATAGAAGCTATTATCCCTATCCCTTTCTAATTTATTTTTTTCTATTATACCAACTTCATTATACAATTAGGAGTAACATGTTTATGTTACATAGACCTCAATTTCCCTAGTATATAGTGAATAGAATACCATTCTACAAACATCCTCTTCAATCAAGACAAAAATAATCATTCTTAATACTATTTTTAGATTCTAGATAATAGAAACCAATATGCTCACTATACCCAAGCATTTTTCCAATAGAAACTAGGATTTCTAAGCATATGTCATCAACAATATAGTGGTAAATATATTCTAACTCACCCCTAATGTATCATTTTTCATGATTGTCAATGAACACCTCACCATGATGGATTTTTAATCTAAAAAAATCTATTTCAGTGCTTGTAATATAAAGTACGGTGCAAAAACATATTTTAAGACTATATGAAAGAACAAAAATGAAACACGTGGACCCTAATGTATGCCACAATATAGTAGTTCAAATAAAATAAGCTCTATAGGACCCTAATGTCTGCAATTATATATAGAAGCAAAACAACCAAAAGTAAACTAAACTTTTACAAACCACACTAGAACCTATATGTTGGAATAGTAGCTGTAGCCAATAAGATTGGTATGTAAACTATTTCACTTATGATACAATCTTGATTGAATGATATTCAAATAAAATGGCCATCTTTATCTTATTCTTATTTTACTTCACTGGCATTTCATTGAAACCCCTAAATCATATAAGACTACAGGACATGGCCACGCATTAGGAGGTGATCATGAAATAAGTCTTACATGGTTGTAATTTTAAATATTCCAAGTTATAGAATCTTAAGAGATGGGGCATCTAAGGTTCAGATAGACTTGTACTAACGATACATAAATCCAAAAAGTTGTATATTACTCTATTTCATAAGTAATGCATATTATACATAGGTGCATGTTTCACTGATGACCTGCCTGGAGAATCCATTATATAGCTAGAGTGGCAAGTCGGCAATGATAAGTTCTTCAACTTACACTAATGCATATAATTAGTCTTTTAACTGTATGATCCATGATAACCTTGAGTTTAGGTCTTTATGTGAAATTCACATGCATATGAATTCACATGCAAGTTAGTTAGCAAGTTGGTTGCCAAGTTGGCAACTAATCATGGAAGGTGTGATGCTAAGTTGCATCACACCATTCTCTCTATAAATAAGAGATTGTCGGCCATGTGATGGTTCTACATTCAAGATTCCCATTTTTCCTCTAAAAGTGTGATCTTTCATGTGTTGAAATTTCACACTCTCCAAAGTCTTATTCTCTCCAATTCTTTCATAACCGCTCCCTCTCTTACCTTCATCCTTTCATTATCTAACAAATTTGAGTTTGATTAGGGCTATCCTGGGGTGTGTGGATTATTACATTAGAGGTCTAACATTTGGGGGACATGGTGCTCTTGGTGTTCCATTGCTGTCCAGTGATTTTTGTGCCAGATTTGGAGAACTTTGAGTATCTGGAGTGGCACAAAATTTTTACAACAACTTCCTTGGTGTGTTGAGGTGCTCTTTATAAATTTTTATTAATTTTGAAGTTGAGAAAGACAGTCATCCATTGGTCGCTTTCTATTGTATACGATTAATCCTTTGAAAAGTTCATTGGAGTTATTCTCTTCCTATCTTTGGATTTATCATTCAAGGTAATTTTTATAGATATAAATCCTCATTAAATGCATGATTAGATCCTTGGATATGAGTAGACAAGTTTTATTTAGCCTTTTTATGGTTTTGTATTGTGGATCCTTGGCCTACTAAGGAATCCAAGAAGGTATTCTTTCTTACAGAACATGATCTTTGTCTATCCAAGTCTATGGCCCCTAAGACTGATGATGAGAGAGAAAGAATGTCCCACATATCTTATGAATCCTCCATTGGGAGCATAATGTATATGTTCAATGTATAAGGCCAGATATAGCTCACGTTCTAAGCGTTATGAGCTACTTTTAATCTGACCCTGGTGAATGCCACTGGATGACCATAAATGTAATTCTAAAGTATATAAGAAGAACTAAGGATTTTTTTTTAGTATAAGGTAATGGAGAATTAAAACACAAGGGATTTTCAAATTCTAGTTTTCAATCTGATAAAGATGACCTAAAATATACTTTTGGATTTATATTTCACCTCAATGGTAGCACGGTGAGTTGGAAAAGTTCTAAACAAGATACTACGATCAATTCTACCACCTAGGTGCAATATATTGTGGCTTCAAAAATCATAAAGAAAAGTGTTTAGATGAAAACATTCATCCAAGAGTTGAACATAGTGCCTAGTATTGCTGAGTTGGTTGTTGCCTTCTACGACAATAATGGAATGGTTGCACGAGCAAAAGAGCCAAGATCTCATTAGCAATCTAAGCACATTTTGAGATATTATCATTTGATCTAGAGATCATTGATTAAGGCGACATCCGAGTGGAGAGGGTTGCCTCAGAAGAGAATATAGTAGATCTATTAACTAAACTCCTAATTCAAAAGGTCTTTGAAGGACATCTTGAGAAGATGTGTCTTAAAGCTATGGGGAATTGGCGTTAGGGAAAGTAGGAGATTGTTGAAATAGTTCCTCATAGCCAATTAGATTAGCATACAAACTATTCACTTGTGATGTAATTTTGATTGAATTATATTCAAATAAAATGGCCATATTCATCTTATGCTTATTTTACTTCACTGGCATTTAGTTGAAGTCTCTAAATCACACAAGACTATGGAATTTGGTCACACACTGGGTGATGATAATGAAATAAGTCTTATACGGTCATAACTTTAAATATTCCAAGTTATAGAATGTTAAGAGATGAGGCATCTAAAATTCGGATAGACTTACACTAATGATGCATAAATCTAAGAAGTCGAATATTGCCCCATTTCATTAGTAATCTATGCTAGACATAGGTGTATGTTAATGGATGCTTGTTAAAGAACAAGTTCACTAAAGACCCGTTTAAAGAATCTACTAGATAGTCAGAGTGGCAAGTTAGTAGTAGCAAGTTATCCAACTTACACTAGTGTATATAATTAGCTCTTGGACCTAAGGATCTATGGTAACTTTGTGTTTAGGTCCTCATAGTTTGACTCTTTATAAAAAATGTAGTAGGTCATCCAGATTGAGATTATATATAAGATACTTAGATATGGAGGTTTATGAAATTTAAGATGGAATCTAGCTTCTCATTGTGGTGAAGAACAAGTGCATCTCCTATGTATTCTATAATGATTGATTCTAGGAAATCTTTGGGCAGGCTAATATGACAGTTTAAAAAAGGAGTTTTCTAAAGATGAGGTCATAAAGGGGAATTGAACATTGAGATTAGAAACATAGTCATCAAGGTTATTGGGGAACTGACAAATATCTTACCCGAAGCCTCTTTCGGGAGATAAGAGATGGAAAGACTGTAGAGCTAGAATGGTTCATTAGAGCATATTCATTTCATCTAATTAGTTGGGCTCTATGGGCTTGTTGTTAGACATCGACTATGAAGTTTAGGTACTCTTCGATTAATGAAAATTAATTGAAAGAGTTATTGATTTAAAGAAGTTTAAACTAATGTGAATATTTCAATATTCAAAATATCACAAACAATTATGAGCCCATGTTCAATGAATGGATGGACCTAATAGGTCACATACAAAAGTCTAAAGGAAGTTCTACTTGATGAGAGAAATTTTCTAGGGAGTTAGAAAATTATCCTAGGTAGTTTTGGAGAAGAATTCAATCGACTAAATTTTAGTCATCTTGGCTTGATTAATTTAATTATTAAATTAATCAAAATAATTTAAGGAGTTAAATTAGACTAATTAAATTAAGGAGTTAATTTAATTGGTGCCATGTAATAATTCATTAGTCAAGTAAACTTAAATAGTTACGTTGACTCCTTTTAACTTAAAGAGTTAAATTAATTGACTTAAGTCAAACTAATTAATTAAATTAAAGAGTTAATTTAATTAAAATGATATTTTAATTTTTGAGAAAATTTCAAATGAAGGAGTTCATTTGAGATTAATTTGCACCACATTTCATAAGATGAAGTGAAGATGCAAATTAAATTCAAATGCATGTAAAATTCACATGCAAGTTGGTTGCCCAGTTGGCAACTAACCATGAAAGGTGTGACGTCAACTTGCATCACACCATCCTCTCTATAAATAAGAGGTAGCTGGCCATGTGAAGGTTCTACATTCAAGATTCCCATTTTCCCTATAAAAGTGTGATCATTCAAGTATTGAAGTTTTACACTCTCCAAACTCTCTTCCCCTCCAATTCCCTCATAATCGCCCCCTTACTCACCTTCATCCTCCTATTATCTAGTAGATTTGAGGCTGATTAGGGCTGTCCTTGGGTGTGTGAATTATTATGAGGTCTAACATGTGGGAGACTTGGTGCTCTTGGTTCTATTGCTATCTAGTGACTTTCACTGTAGATTTGGAGAAGTTTAGGTAATCTGATTGGTAGAAAATTTTTACAGCAACTTCCTTGGTGTGTTGAGGTGCTCTATGTAAATTTGAGCAATTTTGGAGTTGAGGAAGGTGGTCGTCCATTGGTAACTTTCTGTTGTGTGCTATTGCTCCTTTGAAGAGTTTATTAGAGTTATTGGATTTATCATTCAAGGTAATTTTTCTAGATTTAAATCCTTATTAAATGCATGATTAGATCCTTGGAGAGGAGTAGACAAGTTTTATTTAGCCTTTTTATGATTTTATATTATGAATCCTTGGCCTACTTCTGCCTTTACCATATCCCAAACTTATAGATACCAAACAAAATAAATTCTATGGGACCTACTGTCTACAACTACAAAGCACAATAAATAGCCTAAACTGCTGGCATGTATAAATTAACAAAAATGGTAGAATACCCATTGATAAAAAATAACAATACACATTGAGCAATGTTAAACAATCCATCATATCTAGAAAATGACATTCCAAAAAACATTTTAGAATCCTATGGCATCTTCATTTTTAGTAGGAAAGTAGTTAATGCCTTACTATATGTGGGAGTTACTTCAAAATTTTTGATGTCCTAGAGCAGTATTGTAGAGTTCAAAACTCCTTCTTCAACTTAACACTTTAGATTTCAACAATTTTTGGTATTGATTGTTCAATTGCAAGTGGAACGAAAAGCCCTAACCTTATTCCCTTTTCCTCTTTTCTAACTTCTCTCTGAGTGTTCAAAGCTAAGGTGAAGAATATGGTTAATTTCTCTAATTTTTGTTCCAATTTTTTAAGAAATAAGACAATGAAAAGTTTACCCTAAAAAAAGCATGCGCATAACACATGGATAATTTTTTGGCCAACAACAATGGGAATGTGGTTTTGGAAACTAAAATAAAAGGATATATTAACTTCAAGGACTCAAAAATGAAGTTTTGAAAATTGAGAACTAAAGTGATTCTAAGTGAAACTTTAGGGATTAATTATATGGTTTGCCCTTATTATTTTTTTTGGGAAAAAATTATTTTGGGAAGTACTTTTATGTTTGGTTTTATTTTGGGAACACTGTTTAATGTGAAAGTAGTACACTTGGGATCCAAAATATAAAATCATAAATAGGAAAAATATAACCAAATCACTCCAATCCAAGGATCTTATTCGTGCTCAAAATAAGCATTTAGTTGCAAAAAATTTACCTTTGAAGATCAACACAGAGGTGAGAGGAATGTCAGTCTAATGAACTCCTCAATGAATGATGTACATACAACAAAACATGGCAATGGCTGGACTCCTTCCACAACTTCAAAAATAAACAAAATTGCTAGGTAACTCCACCACAAATCCAAGTAGATGTTGCCAAAATTTTGCTCCAATCAAAAACTCCTAGGAGCTCCAAATCAACAACCAAATCGGCTAGACAACAATGGTTAACCAAGGTACTCTTAGTCCCCCAAGTGTTCAACCTCTAATGAAAAAGTCCACACACCTTAGGCAAGCACTAGATCAACCTAACTCGAGCTAGAACAAGTAAGGAAAAAGGTGACAAGAGGTGTTTTGGAGGTGAGAGGGAGAGGAGAGAATTTACTGTGAATTTTCAACACACGAATATCACACTTTTGGAGGGAATTGATATAGAATGCCAACTATCACATTCTAGCTGGTCACGTGGCCATATATAGAGAAGAGAGGATGCAAGTTGGTATTACACCTCCCATGCTTGTTGGCCAACTTGCCAACTTGTATGTGAATTTGAATTTTACTTGCATTTGCATTTAATTAGCATTTATATTTTATCTTATGAAAGGATATACAAATTAACTCTAATTTGAATTCAAATAGACTCTTCCATTTGATTTTGTTCCAAAATAAAATTCTCATTATTAATAAAATTAACTCTTTAATTTAATTAATTTGACTTAACTCCTTAAGTCAATTAACTTAATTCTTTAAGTATATTAGTGTTAACTTAACTCCATAACTTGACTAATTAATTGTCACATGGCTCTAATTAAATTAACTCTTTAATTTAATCGATCTAATTTAACTTCTTAAATTATTTTAATTAATTTAATACTTAAAGTAATCAAGCCAAGATAACAAATTAAATTGTCAAAAATTGTCTCCCTTAAAACACGCCCAAGGTGAATTTTCTAACTCAGAAAATTCATCTTATGAAATAAGTGCTTCCTACAGGCTTTTATGTGTGATCCATTAAGCTTATCCATTCATTGGACATGGGCTCATAGTTCATTGTAATATTTTGAATATCGAAATATTCGCATTAGTTTAAATCCCTTTAAACTAATAATGCTCTCAATTAATCTTTATTAATCGAAGATGAAAGAGGTGTAATGCTAATGATCCAATTTAAAACATTCAAGAACTAAAATCTAACTTAGATTACACCATTTCAAGGGTCTAAATCGTGCCCATATAATGGATTAAGGCCAGATTATTACCTCTTTAGCAAAATCCAACCAAAACTAAAAGTTGTGCTTCATTTCCCAAAAGCAACTACTTTTGGTGCAACAAAGTGTGATCAACTTTTGATTGGGCAAATCACCTTGGGTTCAAGATAAATCTAAACCAAAATTTCACCAACTCAATGGAGAATGTCTAGTAAAACATTCAGCTCCAAATTCCTCTAGCAAGGTCTCAAACAAACTCCAAAAAGTCACAACTAAAATAGATGATCACCAAAAACAAGCAATCTGAAATTCATCTTGCCGCTAATTGCAAAGTCCACACACTAATGGACAATCCTTTTCTCCTCAATTTAGTTAAAAGAATCAAGGAGAAAAAGAGCTGGAATGAGGTCAAAAGTGAGAGGAAGGTGAAGAAGGGAGTGAAGCCTCAACTCATGAGAGAATCACTTTTGGAGAGAAAGTTTGGATCTAACTTTTAGATGCACAAAATATGTGAATGATCTTAACTTGGCTGCCCCTTCTCCATATTTCTATATAGAGGGAGGATGGTGTTGAAAGCAAGAAAAGTACTAGGATCCAATTATCTAAACTTTAAAAGCATGAAATTAACTAGTGCTTACAAGCATTCCAAGGATCAAATCATGCTAGGGATTCAGATTTGGTGAGAACATTACATTGAAAAGAAAATTCCAAGTTGTGACTTGTGAATTCTTCACAATTCTAGAAACTATCTGCCATTGGCGTGACTAAAAGAGTGCAAAAATTACCCAACCAAAACTCCTTCAAAAATTCCAAAAAAAATTACTAAAGCTTTTCAACACCTTGAAGAACTCACTACAAAAAATTCAAATAATGTGATGCCAACCAGGCATCACACCTTCCTCAAGGGTGGTGGGCAGCCACTTGCTTGCCAAGGTGGCAAGCTTGAATTTCAAATCACATTTGGATTTCATGTGCATTTTAATTTAATTTGAAATCTAATTTTAAATTAATTAAAATGCCAACTCAAATGAACTCTTCATTTGAATTTACCCTCCAAAGTTCATTCTTCCCATTAATGAAATTAAACTCTTTAATTTAATTAATTAACCTTTGACTTAACTCTTAAGTTAAACTGGCTTAACTCTAAAGCTTAACTTGATCAATTGATGGTTATGTTGGTACCAAATAATTAACTTCTTAATCATTGATCTAATTTAAATCTTTAAATTAATTGATTAATTTAAGTATTAAATTAATCAAGCCAAAAATGACCTTGAAAAATTGGTACCATAAAATCGGTCCACTTGGAGTTTGTTTTCTAACACTTAGAAAATTTTCTCCATCAATTAGGAAGCTAATTGGCTTTTGTGTGTGACTCAATAGGTTCTATCATTCATTAGACATGGGCTCACAACTCCTTTTGACTTTTGAATATCTTATATTCATTTTAGTTTAAAATTTCTTTTAAACTCATATACTCAATTCAATTAATCTACTTAATTAAAGAGTACCCAATCTTCATGGTCAATGTCCAACTCAAGATCATGGAGCCCAACTAATTGGCTAAAATGAATATTCTAGGGAACCATTACAGCTCTCCACGTATCGTGCAAATACAATCTTTTCATCTTTTATCTCCTAAAAGAGGCTTAAGGCAAGATATTTGTCAGCTCCCTAATAGCCTCCATACTATATCTATTCTCTCAATGTTAGATCTATTTATATGACTTTCTCTTTGGAAAACTCTTTTTCTAAATTGTTACACCACTTTGCATAAGAATTTCTAGACATCGATCATTGTAGAATACATAAGAGATGCATTCACCCTTCACAACAGCAAAGAGTTGGATTCTATTTTGGATCTCACAAACCTCCATGCCAAGTAACTTATACCCAGTCTCAACCTAAAAAACCCGCTAGGTGGTCAAGAAAGAGTTAAAGCATAAGGACTAGACATATGGTTACCATGGATCCTCAGTCAGAGAACTAATAATATGCACTAGTGTAAGCGGGAGAATTGACCACTACCGACTTACCACTATGACTATCTAGTGGATTCTTCGGTGGGTCTTCAATGCCTTATTCTCTAATAAGAATCCACTAACATGCACCTATATCTCATATAGTTGCTTATATAATAGAGCAATATTCAATTTTTGAATTTATGCTTCGTTAGTACAAGTCTATCTAAATCTTAGATGCCTTGTCTCTTAAAATCCTACAACTAGAAAAATTTGAGATCACGATCATATAAGACTTATTCCATAATCACCAAACTAAGTCCCGCAGTCATAGGTGATCTCAAGGCTTCATGCAAATATGAGTAAAGTGATATAAAGCATAAGATGAAGATGGGCCATATAAAGAATATCATTAAGATTGTTTTACAAGGAAATAGCTTTTACAAGGCTAATACTATTAGCTTGTAGGGTACTATTCTAATGTTTTCCTACTTACCCTACAGTCAATACCCCATGGCCTTAAGACCCATCTTCACAAGATATCCTTCAAAGACCTTTTGCTTTAGGATTTTAGTTAATGGATTTGCTATGTTCTTTTCTGAGGCAACTCTCTCCACTTGAATGTTGCCTCTAGCATTCATCTCCCGAATTAAATGATATTACCTCAGTATATGCTTGAATTGTTGATTAGATCTTAGCTCTTTAGCTTGTGCTACTTCACTGTTGTCATCACAAAAGACAACAACTGGCTCAGCAATGCTAGGCACTATATTCAACTCTTGAATGAAGTTTCTTATCCAAACACTTTCCTTTGTAGCTTTCAAAGTTGTGATATATTCTACTTCAATGGTTGAGTTGGCCGCAGTGTCTTGTTTGGAACTCTTCCAACTCACTGCGCTGCCATTGAGGCAAAATATAAATCCAAAAATAGATTTGAGGTCATCTACATCGGATTGGAAACTTGAATTTGAAAACCTTTCATGTTTGAATTCTCCACTGCCATATACCAAAAATAAGTCCTTAGTCCTTCTCAAGTACTTGAGGATTGTTTTTACAGCCAACTAGTAACTCTCACTGGGATTGAATTGGAACCTATTCATAATGCTTAGCAAGCGTGCCACATCTGATCTAGTACATTGAGCTATATACATTATGCTCCCAATTACGGAGGGATAAGGTATGTGAGATATTGTTCATTTATTTTCCTTAGTCTTGGGGGCCATAAACTTTGAGAAATGAATGCCATATCCTATGGGAAGGAATCCTCTCTTAGATTCTTCCATCTAAACTTCTTTAGTATCTTATCAATGTATAGGGTTTGGGAAAGCCTCAGTATCCTCTTCAATCTATCTCTATAGATACGTATTCCTAATACATAAGATGCTTCTTCCAAGTCCTTAAGGTAGAATTATGCAGACAACCATGCTTTAGTACACTCTAACATTCCTATCTCATTCCCAATGAGAAGGATGTCATCAACATAAAGCATAATAAATTATACTAAACTCCCACTAGCCTCTTTTGTACACTCATGGTTCATAAACATTTTTGACAAGGCCAAACGATTTGACCATTTTGTCAAAATGTTTGTTCTAACTTCGAGATGCTTGTTGAGCCCATAAATGGATCTCTGGAGTTTGCAAACCTTTTGCTTGCTTCTCTTGGATGTAAAACCTTGTGGTTACTCTATATAAATTTCTTCTTCAATGTCACCATTGAGGAAAATAATTTTCATATCCATTTTGCCATATCTCATAGTCATAATATGTAATTATGGCAAGTAAAATCCGAATGGCCTTAGGCATATTGATTGATTTAAAGATTTTCTTAAAATCAATATCAGGTCTTTTAATGTAACCTTTTGCCACTAGTCATGCCTTAAACGTTGCTACTTCTCCATCTATCCCAAACTTTTGCTTATATATCCACTTGCAACCAATGGAAACTATTCCCTTTGATGGATCTACCAAAGTCCATACTTTGTTTGAGTACATGGAGTCCATTTTGTATCTTATGGCTTCAAGCTAACGTCCCAAATCTATGTTTGACATACCTTCCTCATTTGTCTTTGGATCATCATCCGATTGTCCCATCTCATGAAGAAATCTAAACCTTTCGGGTTGCTTCTTGAACTAGTTCAACCTTCTCAGAGGTTGTGTATAAGGTTGTAGTTGGTCATTTGTTTCCACCACTTGTGGGATTTCTTGATCATCTTGAACTTAATAAAGTTCAACGATAATGCCATTTCTATCTAATAGAAAATTCTTTTTCCAAAGAGGTGGTGTTCCTCGAAATAAACTCCTTTTATTTTGAGGGATCATAAAAGTAATAGCCTATAGACTCTCAAGGGTATCCCACAAACTTGCACAAGGTAGATTTACTATCTAACTTATCTTCAACTGTCTATCTCACGTAGGTGAGAGATCCCCAAACCCTTAGATAATGGTAAGAAAGTGATTTGCGATACCATATCTCATATGATATTTTAGGCATCAACTTTGAAGGTACTATATTTAGTTACTTTGCCACTATCTCCAAAGCGTATCTCCAAAAGGATATGGACATATCAAGAAAACTCATCATGGAACATACCATGTCCAACAATGTACGGTTTCTCTTCTTAGCCAATCCATTATGTTGGAGTGTGTCGGGTAGAGTCCATTGTGAGAGAATCCCATTTCCCTTAAGATAATCTAAGAATTCAGTACTTAAGTATTCTCCCCCTCGATCCAATTGAAGGGATTTAATACTAAGTCCTTTTTGCTTTTCTACTTCACTCCTATACTCTTTGAACTTTTCAAAGGCCTCAAACTTATACTTCATAAGATACACATATCCATATCGACTATAATCATCAGTGAAAGTAATGAAGTAAGAATAACCATCCCTCCCACTAACTCTTAGTGTTCCACAAATGTTCGTATGGATCAAATCTAAAAGACTTATAAAGCGCTCTGTTTGTTCTACAAAGAGATTCTTGGTCATTCTTCCTTTCAAACAAGATTCACAAGTAGGAAGGTCCTCAATGCCACTAACTTTTAGTGCTTTAAGAGCTTTTAACTTGCTTATCCTATTTTTGGAGATATAGCCAAGTCTAGCATGACATAAAATGACCTCTTCTTAGATTTCTAGCTTTCTTCTACTTGTTTGAATGTGCATTAGAGGAGTTAGAGAATTAAGTATGTATAATCCATTAACTAATGTACATTGAGCAATTAAAGAACCATTCTTTATTACTTTCAACTTCCCATTTGATATTGAAATATCAAATCCTTCATTATCTAAAATGGGAATTGAAATAATGTTCTTAATAAGGTTGGGTACATAGTAAACTGGATCAAGAGCAATGAAAGAATTCCCTAAGTCTAACTTGATTATGCTTTGGACAGAGGATCATATCCCCTTTAGGAAGACTCCTTGTTATTTCTATCCTCTGTGATGAATTACAAAGATGAGAAGCACGTGCAGTATCAAGTACCCATGAGGAAGAATTAGTCATTAAGTGCACTATATAGAAATACATACCCTTCTCAAGGGTGGCAAGGTAAGCTTTACAATTTCTCTTCCAATGACCTTTTTCACTATAATAGAAATAATTTGCATTAGTCTTAGCCTTTTTCTTGACCCTCCTAGAACTTTTCTTAGGTTGCTTCCCTTTTGAGGAAGAACTTTTCTTCCTCTTACCTCTCTTTCTAGGGCCTTTAGGACCTTTTGATTTAGAGAAGGATGCTATCATAAGAGGTTTTTTCTTTCTCTTTGTCATGTTCACCAATTCGTTGATCGTCACCATTTGCTTGGACATACTAAAGTTCACAATGAATTGGTCAAACAATGGTGGTAATGGTTGGAGGATCATATCCACGAAAGGTCATTGTCCATAATCATGTCAAGTTGTCCAAGCTTCTTGATGAGTCCTATTATCTTAAGCTCATGATCATGGACATTAGCCCCTTCACTCATCCTTGACCTAAAAAAGCTCCTTAGACAAAGCGAACCTTTTATGTCTAGTTTGAACACTATACAACTCTTGTGGGCATATGTAAATCTCAGAAGCCTATTTCATATACTTATGAGTCTTTTAGAGCTCATTAGTCATGGATGCCAACATGAGGCATCTAACTTGTAGATCATAATCTACAAATTTTGTAAACACTTCACGAACCTCATCAGTAGCAACATCACCCAATGTGTCCGATGGACTTTGATCAAGAACATATATCCTTTTATCAGAGTCAAGAATTATCTTAAGGTTTTTTAGCCAATCTTGGAAGTTAGGCTCGATGATTTTATTGGTTTCCAAAATGCTTGCGAGTAGATTTTTAGCCATTTTTGTTGAAGATTTTGAAAAATCTACAAGAGGTGAAAAAAGAGAATAAGCATACAATTGAATTGATATTAAAAGATGTTCATGGCCTTTCAAGTATGTTATTCTCCTACTATTTTATCAAATCCTTCACCCCAAAGAAAAATTTATGAAATCATATTTCCTAGTGAGAATCAAGATTCCAAGGACTTGCAAATAGACCTATGACTCGGGAGACATCTACAAACAATCCAAAGGTAAGCAACTTTTGCTAATTGCATCTTATGAAATTCTTGATATATTTTGCCTCACTTTTCATGTAGACCCACAACTCATGAGATATCTACATTACTAGGTGTTAAGTCAAACCTACCAATTAAGACTTCAATTCAACATGGCCTCAAGACATCTCATAACTCATGTGCTAATGCATAGGGGTTCTCAAATCAAAGGTGCATCTTATGCTAAGCATATCATCACAACTTTCCATTATAAGTGTGACCCACAACTCGTGAGATATTTCACAACTAATGGTAGCATTGTCATGCCATATACTATTGGTAAAAGGCTTGGATTAATTAAAATTCTTTTAATTTGTATTCATTTTGACTTAATATTTGAAAAGTACTTAGATATTCTAAGTGAAGGGCTTTTGCTTGCGAAGATCTCATCATTGTTATCTTCTTATTTAGGTTCTCTATATCCTAATCATGCATCTCATACATTAATAGGATATGAAAAGCATAAATAAGTAAATGCGCCTAGCATGCTCCTAAGGTAGGATGACTATAAGCCCAACCAAGTGATGCACTTAGAACCATAGGTGCATCACTTGGTTGATTTTTAGTGGTTTGATTAAATTAAGTTATTACATAAGTGTATCCCATACGTTCATGGGTCTTTAAGTCTCCTTAGATCTTCTTTACTCCTTGCAATTTTTACAAGAGAAAGAAAACCTCATTCCTAATGATTCTATTGTCATAACTTTTACAAGATGGAATAAAAGGCACGCAAGCCTCATTTAATACAACCCATTTCAACAACTTGAAATACATAAAATCATAATTAAAAAGGCTCATGATTATCCCCGTTCATTCATCATCAATTCAATAATTAAATAAATAATAAATAAATCTAGAATTAACAATTAATTCCAATAATTAAATGCTTATCTCATAAACAAATAATTGAACAAGCATAGCTTTTATGCCATAATTGGGAGATTAACTTCAATCAATTTGTAAAAGCATTAAGAAATGTCAAACATAATTTTGAGGACTTGCACAACACTTGTGCATCTAATGTGTGTAGTACAAAACTAAATTGAACATTAAAGGAGCTGAAACATTGGTTCAAAGCACACCAAAACCTCAAACTAGAGGCTACTGCCCAGCTTGGGTACATATGGCTGGGTAGTCATGCACACAGCGTGCGTGTAGAGCCTGGCCAATGCTCAGCAGCCCCTATTTTGGGGCTTCAAGGTGTGCTAAGCCCTTTTTCCACTCAATTTTTATGCATCAATAAATTCAACATTTTTTCTCAACATTAAAACACATATCTTAGATGAATTTATAGATTCAAAACGTCTTTCAAAAGTGAAAATTCAAGTGCTCAAACATGCCTTTAAAAAATGATTATAGCTATAATCATATTTTCCAAAATCTCCAATAAGATTCCAATCAAATTAGATTAAAAAATGACCAAAAATCTTTTGATCAATCATCAACATACTATATCAATATATGACATCAATTAATGCTAAATCAATATTCAACATTAATCACTATGAATTAAAATATACTAACTACATGAATTAACACTTAAATCACATAATAGCATGCTTTCAATTCATCAATCAAGGAGCAACACACAAAATCGACCAAACACTCAAATCCATTACATGAATTGAGAGCATGGTGATCTAGATTAATCCATCACATGGATCAATCATCCATGGAAAATTCAAATCTAAGCATGATTTAGGTTTCGATACCACTTGAAAGCAAATAAGGCACTAGGATTCAATTATCAAAACTTCAAAAGCATGAAATTAACTAAAGCTTACAAGCATACCAAGGATCAAATCATGCTAGGGATACAGATTTGGTGAGAGCATTACCTTGAAAAGAAAAATTCAAGGAGAGACTTGTGAACTCTTCACAATTCCAGAACTATCCACTACTAGCGTGATTGGAAGAGTGTAAAAATTGCCCAACCAAAACTCTTCCAAAAATTCCAAAAATTTCACTAACAATTCTCAACGACTTGAATAAATCACTGTAAAAAATTAGGATGAAAAAGCATTCTAGAACACCCTAGAGAAAAATGTCCAAATTGGACTTTGAGTAAGTGGATCTCCAAAACAAGCAAACTCTCTTGTTTGCATCTATTGTTATAATCCACACACTAATTAAATCTTCCAAAATCTCTAATCTATAAGCTAGAATAAGAGAGAAGATTTTTTGTGGTAGATGCTGATTTTAGGTAGGGAAGAAGAAGAAGAAAAAGAAGAGAGCAAAGCTTTCAACACATGAATGCAATGCTTGTGAGAGGTTTTTGGAGGGAATTGTGATAGAATCTAATTCTTCACAAATGGTGTGAGCAACTAAATATCCTTACCTCCATATCTATATATAGAGGAAGGATGGTGTGATGCTAACTAGGCATCACACCTTTCTCAAAGGTGGTGGGTGGCCACTTGCTTGCTAAGGTGGCAAGTTTGAATTTCAAATCACATTTGAATTTCATGTGCCTTTTAATTTAATTTGGAATCAAATTTTAAATTAATTAAAATTCCAACTTAAATGAACTCTTTATTTGAATTTTCCCCCTAAAGTTCATTTTTCCCATTAATTAAATTAAACTTCTTAATTTAATTAATTAACCTTTGACTTAACTTTTAAGTTAAATTGGCTTAACTCTTAAGCATAACTTGACCAATTGATGGTCATGTTGGCACAAAAAATTAACTCCTTAAATTAATTGATTAATTTAATATTTAAATTAATCAAGCCAAAAATGGCCTTTAAAAGTTGGTACCATAAAATTGGTCCACTAGGAGTTGGTTTTCTAACATTTAGAAAATTTTCTTCATCAATTAGGATGCTAATTGGCTTTTGTGTGTGACCAAATAGCTTCTACCATTCATTGAACATGAGCTCACAACTCCTTGTGACTTTTGAATGTCTTATGTTTATTTTAGTTTAAAACCTCTTTTAAACTAATCAACTCAATTCAATTAACCTCATTAATTGAAAAGTACCTAATCTCCATAGTCGATGTCTAACCTCAAGCGCATGGAGCTCAACTAATTGGCCAACATAAATATTCTGGAGAACCATTATAGCTCTATGTATACCATGCAAATATGGTCATTCCGTCTCATATCTCTCAAAAAAGGCCTAGGGTAAGATATTTGTTGGTTCCATAATAGCCTCGATACTATGTCTCTATTCTTAATGTTAGATCCCTTTGTGTGACATTCTCTTTGGAAAACTTCATTTCCAAATTCTCACACCACCTTACACAAGGATTTTTCAAAATTGATTATTATAGAATACATAGAAAATGCACTCACCCTTCACAACAACAAAGAGTCAGATTCTATCTTAGATCTCACAAACCTCCATGTCAGTAGCTCATACCTAATCTCAACCTGAAAGACCCGCTAGGTGATCAAGAAAGAGTCAAATCAGGGGGACCAAATACAAGGTTACTATGGATTTTCAAGTTAGAAGACTAATAATATGTACTAGCGTAAGTGGGAGAATTAACTACTACTAACTTGCCACTACAGCTATCTAGTGGATTGCCTTATTCTCCAAAACGCAACCATTAACATAAACCCGTATCTCATACAGTTTCTCATGGGATAGGGCAATATCTAACTCTTGGATTTATGCATTGTAAGTACAAGTCTATTTGGATCTTAGATGCCACATCTCTTAAAATCCTATGACTTAGAAGATTTGAGGTCACGACTGTGTGAGACTTATTCCATGGTCACCAAGCTAAGTCTCATAGTCATAAGTGATCTAGAGGCTTTATCAAAATGTGAGTGAAGTGATATAAATCAGAAGAAGAAGATGGTCATATAAAGAATATAATTTAATCAAGATTGTTTTACAAGGAAATAGCTTTTACAAGGCCAATACCATTGGCTTGCAGGACACTATTCTAATAGGTATGATGCCAAGGTGGCATTCCACATTTCTCAAGGTGAGGGGCGCCACTTAAGCTTGCCAACTTACAAGTATCTTGCAAGTTTCATGTTAATTTATGTGAATTTGAATTTCATTTGGAATCCACATTTTATCTTATGAAATGTCCACCAAATAAATTCTAATTCCACTCTAAATGAAAATTTTGTTTGAATTCTCCCTCCAAAATCATTTCTTCATTTTAATTAAATTAAATGCTTTAATTTAATTAAACTTTGACTTAACTTTTAAGTTAACTAACTTAACCTTTTAGGATAATTTTGCTAACTTAACTTTTTAAGTTACCTTGACCAATTGATAGTCATGTGGCACCAAATTAAATTAATACTTAATTTAATCAATCTTAATTTAACTCTTTAAATTAATTAGATTAATTTAATAATTAAATTGATGAAGTTGAAATGATTAAAAATTATGTCAGTTGATTCCCTCAATTTTTCGACCATATAGGAATTCTTCTAACACTTGAAAAATTTCCCTCAACACTTAGGATTGCTGATTGGCTTTTATGTGTAACCCTATTAGGTTCTACCTCTTATTGGACATGGGCTCACAACTTTTGTTACTTTAGAATATCATATATTCATGTAAGTTTAAACTCTTTTAAATTAACCAACTCAATTCAATTAATCTCAATTAATTGAAGAATACCCAATCTCCATGGTCGATGTCCAACCTCAAGCCCATGGAGCCCAACAATTGGCCGAATGATGCTTTTGGTGAACTATTTTAACTCTATGCATACTACACAAATATGGTCCTTCCGTCTCCTATCTTCATGAAAGAGGCATAGCGCAAGATATTTGCCGGCTCCTTAATAGCCTTAATACTATGTATTTATTCTTAATGTTCAATTTCAATTTGTGGTCTCATCTTTGAAAAACCCTTTCCCAAATTGTCACATTGCCTTAGCTAAGGACTCCTTAGAATTGATCATCATAGAATGTATAGGAAATACACTCACCTTTCATAAAGACAAAGAGTTGAATCCTATCTTAAATCTCATGAACCTCTATGTCTAAGTAGCTCATGCCCAATCATCATCGAAACACCAGCTAAGTAGCTAAAAGTGGAGTCAAATTATGAGGATCTAAACACAAGGTTACAATGGATCTTCATGTCAAAGGACTAATTATATGCAATAGCATAAGTTGGAGAATTAGCTACTACTAACTTGCTACTATAGTTATCTAGTGGACTCTCCAAGGGGGTCTTCAGTGCTTTGTTCTCTAACAAGCACTCACGACTATGTACCCATATCACATACGGTTTGCTCATGAAATAGAAGAATATCTAACCCTTGGATTATGCAATGTTAGTGTAAGTCAATCCGAATCTTAGATGCCATATCTTATAAGATTCTATGACTTAGGATATTTAAGATCATGATTGTATAAGACTTATTCCATGATCACCATCTAGTGTATGACCAAGTCCCATAGTCTTGTGTGATTTAGGGGCTTCAGCAGTGAAGTAATATAAGCATAAGATGAAGATGGGCATTTATAAGAAATATTATTTAATCAAGATTGTATCACAAGTAAAATAGTTTACATGCCAATTTTATTAGCTTGTGGGGTACTATTCCAACAAAAATGTATCTAATCTCCATGGTCGATAAAGATATTTGTTAGCTCTCTAATAACCTCAATAACTATGTTTCTACATCCAATGTTTGATTACCCTTTATGACCTCAACTTTGGAAAACTCCTTCTCTAAATTGTCAAACTATTTTGCACAAGGATTTTTTGGAATTGATCATTATAGAATATATAGGAGATGCACTCACCTTTCACAACAATACTTGGATCTCACCAACCTCTATACTTAAGTAGCTCAAGCCTAATCTTAACCTTGAATGACCCCCTTCATGGTTGGAGAAGAGTCAAAGCATAAGGATGTAAACATAAGGTTTCCATGGATTCTCCAATCCAATGACTAATTATATGTACTAGCAAATGTTAGGAACTTGCCACTATGGCTATCTAGTAGATTCTTCAGGTGGGTTTCCAGTTAACGTGTTCTCTAACAAGTACCCACTAATGTACATCTATGTCTCACATAGATTGCTCATGAAATGGAGTAATATCTAACTCCTTGGAATATGCATCGTTAGTGCAAATATATTGAAATCTTAGATTTCCTGTCTTATAAGATCCTTTAACTTGGAATATTTAAAGTCATAACCATAGAGACTTATTTCATGATCACCATCGTATGTGTGACAAAGTTCCATAGTCTTGTGTGATTTAGAAGCTTCAACCAGATGCTAGTGAAGTATAATATGCATAAGATGAAGATGGCCAATTAATAAAAAGTATTATTCAATTAAGATTATATCACAAGTGAAATAGTATTACATGCCAATCTAAGTTGTTGCGGGGCACTATTCTAACAATCTCTTATTTACTCTAAATGTAATTCCCCATAGTTTTAAGGCCATCTTCTCAAGATTCCATTTAAAGACCTTTCATGTTAGGGGTTTAGTTAGTAGATATGTTATATTCTCTTCTGAGGCTACCCTCTCTACTTAGATGTTACTTTTATTAATGATCATGTAGATTAAATGATAATGACTTAATGTATTTGGATCATTGATGAGATATTGGAATCATTGCTTGCACAATAAGTCTTAAGTTGTCTTCAATAGACAACCATTGGCTCTTGTGTGTTAGCCACTACATCTTACTTTTGGATAGATGAAGTTTTCATCCAAACACTCTCTTTTGTAATTTTTGAAGCGCAATATATTTTGCCTTAGTGGTAGAATCGATTGTGGTGTCTTATTTGGAACCTTTCCAACTTACTGCGCTACCATTGAGGTAAATTATAAATCTTAAGGTAGATTTTAAGTCATTTTCATCGAATTGAAAATTAGAATTTGAAAACCCTTCAAGTTTCAATTCTCCATTGCCCTATACCAAAAACAAATGCTTAGTTCTTCTCAAGTACTTTAAATTACTTTTAGGGTTCTCTAATAACTCTCACTAGGGTTGGATTGAAGCGGCTCATAATACTTACAGTGTGTGCTACATCTGGTCTAGTTTATTAAATGACATAAATTTTGCTCCCTATAGTAGACGCATAAGGTATGTAGGACATATTTTCTCTCTCATCTTTTGTCTTAGGGCCATAGACCTGGAGAGACAAAGACCAAGTCTCATGGGAAGGAATCCCTTCTTGGATTCTTTTGTACTAAAACTCTTTAGTATCTTATCAATGTATGGGGTTTGGGAAAGCCCTAATATCCTTTTTGATTTATCTCTATAGATTCGTATTCCTGTTACATAGGATACTTATCCCAAATCCTTTATGGAAAATTATGAAGATAATTATACTTTAGTATGCTCTAACATTTCTCCCTCATTCCTAATGAGAAAAATGTTATTGACATAGTTCATACACATTTTTGATAAAGCCAAACAATTTGATTGTTTTATTCAAATGTATGTTCCAACTTAAGGATGTTTGTTTAAGTTCAAAAATGGACATTTGGAGTTTGAAAACCTTTTGTTTACTCCTTCTGAATGTAAAATCATATGGTTGCTCTATATAGATTATCTTCAATGTTTCCATTGAGGAAAGCAATTTTTATATCCATTTGCCATATCTCATAGTCATAACATATAGCTATAGCAAGCATAATCCTAATTAACTTAAGCATAGGGATTGGTGAAAATTTTTTCTCAAAATCAATACAAGGTCTTTAGGTGTAACCTTTTGCTACTAGTCTTGCCTTAAAGGTCGTTACCTCTCTATCGAATCCTAGCTTTCATTTATAGATCCACTTGCAACCAATGAGTACTATACCTTTCGATGGATGTACCAAAGTTCATACTTTATTGGAGTATATGGAGTCTATTTTGGATTTCATGCTTTAAGCCAATATCCCGAATCTATGTTCATTATATTTTTCTCATGGGTCTTCAGATCACTATCCACTTGGCCTTCGCATTGCTTCTTGATTAAGTCCGACCTTTTTAGAGGTTATGCACCAAGCTCATGATGTTCTCTTATTTCTACTACTTGTGGGAATATATGATTATCTTGAACTTCATCAAGTTCAATGATAACACCATTTCTATCTAATAGAAATTTCTTTTCCAAAAAGGTGGCATTCCTTAAAATAAACACCTTTTATTCTAAGGGATTATAAACATAATAACCCAAAACTCTCTTGGGTATCCCCTAAATTTTCATAAAGTGTATTTTGCATCTAACTTGTCTCGCACTATCCTTTTGACGTATGTAAGAGCCCCCAACTCTTAAATAAGAGTAAGAAGGTGCTTTGTCATACCATATTTCATGCAATGTCTTTGGCACCAACTTTAAGGGTACTACATTTAGTAGCCTTGCCGCCATTCATAAGGTGTATCCCTAAAAGGATATAAGCACATTGATGAAGCGATCATGGAATGTATCATATCCAACAAGGTACGATTTCTCCTATCAGTTACTCTATTGTGTTAAGGTATGTTAGGTGGAGTCTATTGTGAGAGAATCCCATTCTCTTTTAGATAGTCCAAGAATTCCATACTAAGTATTCCTCTTCTCAACATGATCAACAAGTTTAATACTAAGTCCTTGTTGCTTTTCTACTTTATTCCTATACTTTTTGAACTTTTCAAAAGCTTCAAACTTGCACTTTATAAGATACACATGTCTGAATCGAGTATGGTTGTCAATGAAGGTGGTGAAGTAAGAATAACCTTTTCTCCTACTAACTCTTAGTGGTCCACAAACATTTGTGTGGGTTAAATTGAAAGGACTTATGGTTTGCTCCATTTGTCTTGTTAAAAGAGATTTGGTCATTTTTCCTTTTAAATAGGATTCACAAGTACAAAGATCCTTTATGCTACTAACGTTTAGTATTCTGAGGACTTTTAATTTGTTCTTCCTATTTTTGGAACTATGTCCAAGCTTGCATGCCACAAGATGACATCTTCTTGGTTATCTAATTTTTTTCACTTTGTTGAATGTGTGTTAGTGATGGTTGAGAGTTCAAAATGTATAATCCATTGCTAAGTGTGCTAATTGCAACTAAATAACTATTCTTTTTTGCCTTCAATTTTCCATTTGATATTGAATAGTCATATCATTCACTATCCAAAATAGAAATTAAAATAATGTTATAAATAAGATACAGTACATAATAACAAGGATACAATACAAGCAAGGAGTTCCCTAAATATAACTTATTTTATGCCTTTGGCTTTGGCCATAACTTTTGCTCCATTACCAAAGCATAGGATCAAATCCCCATCACTAAGATTTATTCTTCTTTCCATTTTTTTTGATAAATTACAAAGATGAGAACCACATATGATATTATATATTTATGTGGAAGAATTTATCCTTAGGTGCACTTCAAAAAGTACATACCTTTCCCAAAGGTTGCATAGTATTCCTTAGAATACCATTTCCAATCACCTTTCTCGCCAAAGTAGAAACAAGCGGCATCGAATTTATCCTCTTTAATCTTCTTAACTCTACCAAACACCTTAAATGTTTATTTTTTCTTGAAAAAGAACATTTTTTCTAGTCTTTACGGCCTTAGAGTAGGAGGAGGAAGTAATCATTAGAGGTATGTTTTTGTCATGGTTGTCTCCACCTAGACTAATACTTTGGTCAAATAAACTCGGCAAGGATGTGAGGATCAAATTCCCATGGAGATCATTGTCCATCACTACGTCTAAGTTGAAGAGCTTGTCAACAAGCTTAGTAATTTTTAAAACGTAGTCGAGGACACATGACCCCTTAATCATCCTAGCTTGAAAAATCTTGCTTGACTATATGAACCTCTCATATCTTATTTGCTCTACAACTCTTTGCAAGCAATAGACTAAGGTATGTTTCATGTGTTTATGAAACTTTTGAAGTTAATTGATGCCATCATGAAACTATGGGCCATGAAGTGATCCTTAACCCTTTTCATGAACATTTCACACATTTCTTGATTTATATTAATCCTTATGGGATTAGAAGGACCATGATATAGGACATGTATCCATTTCTCATAATCTTGAATGATTTTGAGGTTAAGTTAATTGCGAAAGTAGGACTTGGTAAGTTTATTCGTTTCCAAAATCACGTTTAGTGGATTCTTGAGATTTCACAAATCTACAAAGGTAAAAAAGAGAATATGAGCATGTGATTGAAATTTGATATTAGAAAACATGTTTATGGACTTTCAAGCATGTTTTTCTCCTATTATTTTATCAAATTGCTCACCCCTTAAAGAAATTTGGAAAATTTTATTTCCTAGTGAGAATCAAGGTTTAAAGGTAATATCATGGACTTATGGCTTATGAGATATCCATAAATAATCATAAGGTAAGTAACTTTTGCTACTTGCATCTTTATGCAACCTTTGATATGTTTTGCCTCACCTTTCATGTAGACCCATTACTCGTGCGACATCTACACTTCTAGGTGCCAAGTTGAACCTACCAATCAATCTTTAATTATAAACTCCTCTATGTCATTCCACGACTCATGAGATAATGCCATAGTGAGTTTTAAATTAAAGTGCATCATATGCTAAGTGACCATAGTTTTCCTCCAAAAATGTAACCCAAGAATTGTGAGACATCACTTAAATGTGGTAGCATCTTATGTCACAAACTATTGGTAGAAGGCTTGGATTAATTAAAACTCTTTTTAATTTGTACCCAAATTGGCTTAATATTTTGAAAAAACTTAGAATTCTCTAAGTGGAGGGATTTTCTGGCTTTGAAAGATCTCATCAATTTTATCTTCTCTTATTTAGATTTTCTATATCCTAATCATGCATCTCATTATCCATAGGATAAAGAAAGCATAAATAAGTAAATGCACCTAGCATACTCCTTAGGTGGAATCATCATGAGCTTTAACCAAATAGTGCACTTAGAGCCATCAGTGCACTACTTAGTTGATTTTAAGTAGGTTGATTAACTTCTATCTATTACATGAATGTATCCCATACATTCATGGGTCTTCAAGCTTTCTTGATCCTCTTGGCATTCTTTGTCTCCTTGCAATATTTACAAGAGAAAAGAAATACTCACTCCTAAAGTTCTATGCTCATAACATTTACATGGTAAAAAATCAAGAGGCATGCAAGCCTCTATTTAATACAACCCTTTTCAACAATTTGAAACAAATAAACTAATTTAAAGGCTAATGTTTATCCCCATACATTCATCATCCATTCAACAATTAAATGAACAGTAAATAAGAATTGGCATTCAATTTATCTAATTAAATGCTTATCTCATAAACAAATAATTAATAAGCAAAAACAAGTAAAACTCTTAATGCATTTCATTTTTTCACCTAATTGAAGATTAACCTTAATTAGTGAAAATAATGCAAAATATAAGCTTTCTAAACTTGAAAAAATAAATAAACAAAAACCATTATCATTTTTTAAAATTAAAATACTTTTTTCAAACAAAATAAGGTAGGGAGGTTTATTTTCAACTTAACTTGATCACAAAGTAGAGTACGATGTCCAAATATAGGCATGAAATTCACATGACTTTAAAATAGATTGGAGTAGTCCTTTAGAGTCCAAGATAACTATCTTTGCTTAGGGGCAAATCTTTCACCTATGATAGTTATTTTACAACTCATAACACTAAAAGACACATTGTAACATCACCTTCTCCTAACATCCCATCATCTTTCATAATTCCAACAACTCTAAACATTTCTAATGTATTTTACTAAAATAAATATATAAAATCAAAACAAAGTATGCAAATTTACCTCTAAATGCTCCCTAGAAAGGCTAAAGTAAACTATGAATGGTTCTTTTAAATACGAGTTGACTAACCTTAATGGAGCTCAAGAGTATTTAGGTGCCTAAAATTGAAAAATAACTCTTTAATTACAGGAGTTTCCCAAATGCTCTAAAACCACAAATGGTTCCTAAATAGTAGTGTCGCAAGACATGACAGGAGATCCATAAAAAATTGTAGAAATCAATAAAGTAAAGTTAGGACATGTCACTTTTGCAAGTAACATAAAGGAAAGATTCTTAGAATTGGTAAAGTTAGAAAAGACCACTCCACTGTGATCAATAATGTATGACTAGTTGAAGAACTGGATCAGAATCTATTTAGTACTAGGCAACTACTAGATACTAGTTATCATCTCAATTGAAAACCTCATAAGTGCACTATACTAAAGGATAAGAAATTAATCTTTACTGCATTGAGAGAAGGGAACCTGTTCTGTACTAACTATAATGATCTCTCAAGTCAAAACATGAAATAACTAGTGGCAGCTGAAGAATTAAGTTGGAAAATGAAATAAAAGACTTGGATATATGAACACGAAACTCATCTCCAAACTTTCAAGGAAACATCTTGTCAAAGGAGTTCTTGCACTCAAACTTGTGAAGAACAAACTATGTGATGCATGTTAGAAAGGAAAGTAGACAAGGTCTTTATTCAAAGCTAAAAAATATGGTGACTACATCCAAACCACTAGAACTACCTCATCTTGACCTTTTTAGTCCAATGAAGACAACCACACTCAAAGGTAAAAAGTATGTTTTTGTCATTATTGATGCTGATTCTAGACATACATGGGTGATATTTCTTGCAAATACGAATGATGCATTAGAAGCCTTCATACCTCTCACTAAAAAGTGGCAAAATGAAAAAGATATTTTATAAATGATCGAGATTAGAAGTGATCATGCCTCTAAATTTGATGAGTATAACTTTGCATCTTTTTATGATCAAATAGGATACACTTATAAATTCTCTATACCTAACCCCATAGCAAAATGGTGTTGTTAAAAGAAAGAATTGATTTTTGATTGAAATGGCTAGAATAACGATTAATGAGTGTAATCTACCTAAATCATTCTAGGGAGAAGCTATGAATATTACATGTAATATGCCTAAGTTCTTCTTTGATCTATCTTGAATAAAATTCTTTGTGAATTATGGAGATGCAAAATTCCAAATATTTCTTACTTCAAAGTGTTTAGTTGCAAATGTTTTATCTTGAATGATCTAGATCCTATTACCAAATTTGATTCTAAAGTGAATGAAAGAATATTTGTTAGGTATTGTGTATATAGTATAGTAAGGCATATAGGGTTTACAATAAAGCAAGAAAGCAGTTCAAGAGCTATGCATGTATCTTTTGATCAAACAAATCCTCTTGGAACTTGTTTGCTTGCTTTAATATTGTATGATAAATTTACAATCCAACTCAATTTCAATATTTAGTTTATTTTTAGAAGCCTTTGATATAATTAGTGCCCAACATGCATTTATAGCAAAACTTGGTTTATGTATCAATGGGATAATCATTTAGGGTGTGATATATTTTCCAAACTGAGTTGGATATAAATTGTTGTTTGTCAAATGGGATAATTATGTTAAGTAAATAATTAAAGTTGGATATAAGTTATTTAAAATATACAAACAAATATTAGGTAGGATATGCAATAACCATCTATTTATTCTAGTAATACCTATCATGCTTAATCTAGGCACACCAAGCAAACGAGCTCTTGAAGTCAAGGAGCACTTAAGCAAAGAAGATGTAGATATCATTCCCCTTATTGTAATTAGTGAAAAAAGAATAGAAGTTAAGATTGATATCAAGATCAAGGAAGAAGAAGTTCTTTGTCCAAACAAGTTAATGAAGATGCTTCCAAAGTAATGGTTGGTGTAAGAATTAAAATGGGAAGAAAATTCCAACAAGCATCAACCTAACCTACATTATATGTTATTGGCATCTTAAAAGATGGAGTAAGGATGAGATCATCCTCCGGGTGGTAAGAAAATGAAATAGAAAATTGTGTTTTTCTATTAATGATCTAACCAACAAGTTTTGAAGAGGCTCTCAATGATAAATCATGGTATTATGAAAGAGGAACTAGCACAATTTGAAAGAATAAGGTTTGGAATCCTATTGAAAGATTAGATAACCATCTAGTTATTAGAGCAAAATAGGTATCTAGAAACAAACTCATTAAGGATGAAAAAGTTTCCAAAAACATGGCTAGACTAGTACTGAGGATTATAGTCAAGAAGGAATAATAGATTATGATGAAGCATTTGCACCAGTTCTAAGATTGGAATCTATTTATATGTCGATTGCCTTCGTATCTCGTAAATGGTTCACTTTATATCAAATAGACATTAAAAGTGCCTTTTTAAATATATTCATTAGCTTTGAGAAAAAAGAGGTTCCCAATCATGTCTATAAACTCACTAAAGTACTTTACGGTTTGAAACATGCTTCATAAGCTTGGTATGAAAAGTAAGTTTTTGATAGACAAAGGATTCTTAATGGGTCTAACTTATATTAAATTGTTTGTCAAAAATTACAATGATGAAATATTGCTTGTGCAAATCTATGTTGATGATATAATATTTAGAGTAATTAACAATATTTATGTAAAGAGTTAGATAAGTAGATGAAAGAAGAGTTCAAAATGAGCCCCACAGCGAGCTTAGCTACTTCCTTGGTTTGCAAGTGAAACATCCTAACAAAGGTAACTTCATTTGCCAAATAAAATATACCAAAGAGTTACTGAAGAAGTTTGGAATAGACAACTGCAAGAAAACACTGACTCCTATGAGCACTTTTACCAAACTTGGTAAAGATAAAAATGGTAAACCAATTGATGAGAAAAGAAATCATGGCATGATTGGTAGTCTTTTATATTTAACTATTAGTAGACATGACATTGTGTTTGCTACATACATGGGTGCATACTTTCAATCCAATCCTAAAGAGTCTCATTTAACTGCAATTAAGCATATTTTCAAATATCATAAAGGAATTGTTAATTGTGGTTTATAGTATCCTACATGTGAAGAATTCAAACTCATTAATTACTCGGATGTTGACTATGCTGGATGTAGATTAGATCGTAAGAGTTCTAGTAGAACTTGTCATCAATTCTTAGGAAAGAGTCTTATCACATAGTTTAATAAGAAATAAAATTCTATTGCTCTTTCTATAGCTAAAACTCAATATATTGCATTACGTAATTGTTGTGCTCAAATTTTATGGATGAAATAGACTTTAAAGTGATTGTGGATTAATGCTTAGCAATATTCCAATATATGGTGATAATATAAGTGCCATGAACATTACTAAGAATCTAGTTCATCATTCTCACACTAAGCATATTGAGATGAATATCATTTTATTTGAAATCGTGCGAACAAAGGAGATATATTTGTTTGTTTTCTAAGCACTAAATTTTAGTCAGTTGACATTTTCATCAAGTTCCTCATTGAAGATCACTTTAGCAAAATACAAAATGATTTGGGGATTTTGGAAGTCAATCATTTACATGCTCCAAAAAGAATGAGTAAAAAAATGCATTATAGGTTAAAGTTGCCATTCAAAGGTATGCGCTTATATTTTGAAATTGTATGTGTGGGAAAGTGTTTAATTATGTTTTGTCTTGTCATCTACTAGTTTGAATTTGAATTTTAAATTTCCTACCATAATTGGAGCACCTTGGAAACCATAAACTGTGTGGGAGACCTTAATTATACATTAGTAAGAAAAACTAGAGCTGCTTTCTTTTATCCATTGGCTAATTGACTTTATCTATGCATACATTTACATTTCTACCCTTTTTAATTGCTGAAGACATTTCAAAATCATTTTCTAGCATTTAATAACATTTATTTGCATACTCATACGCATTTATTTTCTCTCTCTCCCTCTATCTATCTATTTGTCTATCTATCTATCTATCTATCTAACTTTCTCTCATTCTCCAAACTAAGGAGAAACCCTAAACCTTCAAACTCTTTGAACCATGGGAAGAACTAAGAGAAATGCTATAGAAAAATCACATGTACACTTACATAAATAGCCACAACCATTTACACTTATTAGAGCTTGAATATCAATAAGGAGCTAGAACCCTCACTAATACCTTTGAAAATAGTACATCCCTAGAATTAGAAGAAACACTCTAAAGGGAAAGGGAAAAGAAACAATCTTCAAAATCGAAGGGATCTGAGTCCAAAAAAAGTTCTGAGAAGACAGGAAATAAAGTTAAAGGAGAAATCCAAAAACTTGTGAGTGAAAAGGGATTAACCCTAAATGAAGGAAGCAAGGAGATGACAAAATGAAAACAAGTATCTATAGAATAGGGAGTGGCGACTCCAAAGATAAGGAGAAACCATTTTTAACAAATATTCTGACAGAAAACTGCTTGGCCAAATATGAGAATTTGTATGAAGGCATGAAAGTTGAGTGTGGAAGGTCAATATTTTTTTTTCATATATCTGATACAAAATTTCCTAATATGATTAGGAAAGTTGGAATAGATGGTATTATGAAAATAAAGAATTTGCTTACATTGAACTAGTCCTGAAGTGTTTCTTTGAATATGATGCTTGGTAAGGAGAAAAGGAATACCATGGTAAAGTCTTATATTAATGAACTCATCTTAAGTTGACTATTCAAAAGTTGTGCAAGATTTTAGTCTATGAGAATGATGGATATAAGTACTTTGAAATGAAAGAGTTGCGCAGTAAGGAATACTTTGATAAGGATTTTGCTAAGAAAATGCTGTGGAAAGGAAAATGCTTTAAGAAGTTTGTTAGTGGACAAGCATATGATTGTACAAATATTTACAAATGATGCTTCACTGACTTATTTAGGAAACAATTCTTTTTCACACTGGACTCACCAATGCTGTTCATATGAATTTGATGATAGTTTAGATTTTTTCTTTTTCTTTTTTGAGAAATCATGATAGTTTACTTGATGTATATGACTTTAAGCACTTTCAAGGTTAAGTTAGGTTACCTTATTGTCAAAAAAATCATTTACTATTATGTGAACAAAGCTAAGGAGCTAACGTATGGGATGCTTTTTGAAAAGATATTCAAGGAGTTCAAATTGGAATTGCCTACAAAACTAAAGAAGTTTCATAGTGAAATATAAACACACATGATCACCACAACCAACTTTGTGAAGACAGGATTCTACCAAAGAAAGAAATGTGATTGGGTCACATTAAAAAGGATCCTTGGGTCATGTATAAGCATAAGGTAGCAAGAAAAAGAAAACGTGTGGATGAGGACACAAAAGCAGAAGAGAAAGAGGATGTTGAATTTGCGGATTCAAGTAGGGAGGAAAGTGACTTTGAGAGGAAGAAGGGGGAGGTAATGAAAGAGATTGTTGAGAAAATTGAACCAACTATTTCCCTCCTTTAGGCTCTACTCAACAAAGTTGACTCTGTTCAAGCCCTTCTCGAAAAGAAGTTCAAGCCCTAAACTATTCCATGGCCTCACTGACTGCCTTACACATGACACTGCATTCATCAAGCATTGCATTTTTTCTCAAGTTTCTTTAAAGAAATTTTAATTTTCTAGTTTGTGTGGATAATTTTTATTTTATGTTAGATTTTCCACTTTTTATGATGGATGTTTGGGATATTTTTATATGGATATTATCATTACTATTTCAATTTAAGGATTTATGATTCATATTATCATGTGAGTTCACATTGAATTATCTATTTTGTTTATTATTATGACCCCTTGATGATGCCAAAGGGGGAGAATGGAAGTATTTCACATATTCCAAGTTTTTCTGATAAGTTTAGATGTTGCACAATTCTCTTGGGGCCATGGTAAGTGATTTATGAATGTTTAGCATGGGAAGAATTGCTAGTATGTTCTTGAGAAAGTGTTCTATATGCTTGATTGATTATTGCACTTTTTTTTTGCCAAAGGGGAAGAACGATTGCTAAATTTGTAGGCATGATAAGTTCTTGGAACTTCTGATACTCTTACCATGGCTTGATGTTTCAGCAAAATTTGTTTGAAAATTTCTAGTGATATTATGATCTAGCTTCATTATGCTATGATATATTGTTATGATAATTTGCCGCATAGCACTACAACAAATTGTACTTCATGTAACAAAAACTTTGGTAACAAAGGTAAAATTCATTATAGATATTAGACTTATTGTAACAAATTGGTTTTTTTTTTTTTTGTTACAAATATAATTTTCATGAGTAATTAAGTAAAAGCCTTGTTTTCTTTCACTCAAATTTGTTATCATAAATTTTTTCTGTTTGTAACTAAATAATAATTCGTTATGAAAAATATTATTTTGTTACGTATAACATTTTCCATCATATAGGAAGATATATTGGTAACAAAATCTAGTACCTTTTGTAACAACAAAATATTTATTATAAATAAAATATATTATGATAGTTTTTAGTTACCAATCTTTAATTAACTTCCCTCCAAAATCCATTCCCTTCCAATATCAATTATGCACATATGGTAACAATGTTTTTCGTTACTAACTATAAATGAATATTAAATTAAATTTTTATAGATACTTGTAGGTTGGGATTTTGTTCAAGAAATGGACTTTACAATAATGTAAAGAATTTGTTAATTGGGCCTAACCAAATTATTAAACTAGATTTTATTTTAAGGATTGAGTTTGAACAAGTTTGAAGTGAATGATTCATTAGTTGGGGCCAATTTCTTTAAAATATTGGGCTTTAGAACTTTTTTGTAAATTATTCATTGAATTAAGAGTTTTCATTTATGAAATAAATTTGACCAAATTTATAGTAAATTAAGTGGTGAATTAGACTTTATTTTAAGAGTTGGTCTTGAACAAATTTGAAGTAAGCTAAATGGTGAATTGGGCTTTCTTTAAGAAATTGAGTTTTTTTTTATTAATTGGGCTTTACATTAGTTTAAAGAATTGATTACTTGGGGTTTACCAAAATTTTTTTTCTTTTATATGCTAATTGGGCTTAACTAATATTTTAGTGAATTGGCCAATTAGGCTTCATACTAATTTGAAAACTTGGTTAATTGGGTTTTCCCAACTTCCTTTTTATTAAATGGGCTTCAATAATTCTTTTAGTAAATTAGTGAACTGGGATTTCTATTTGAATAGATTTGACATTAATTTAAAGAATTGATTAATTAGACTTTAGCAATGTTTCTTTTTATTAATATGAGTTCACCAATTTTTTAGTAAATTAATGTCATTCAGTAAATAATTGGGTTTGACATTAAATTAGAAAATGCATTAATTGGGCTTTAACAACTCATTTTTTATTAATTGGGCTTGCTAATTTTATAGTGAACTAGTGTGATGTTTTTAAGAAAATTTAAAAAAATTAGTTAATTGTGATTCTCTAATTTATTCTTAGGTATTGAGTTTCACAAAAAGTTTTAGAAAATTAGTTACTAGGCTTTGTTTAAGAATTGGAATTCACCAATTATTATTGGTGAATTGAGATTTATATTAATCTAAAAATTAGTTAATTTAGCTTCTCCAGTTAATTAAAAATTGTATTTCGCAAAATTTTTTAGTGAATTGATGAATTAAACTTCATTTAAGAATTGCGTTATAAATATTGTAATGAATTAGTGATTGAGCTTTGTTTAATAATTTGTTTCTTTCTTAATTAAAGAATTAGTTAACTTAACTTTATCAACTTCTTTTTTAAAATTGGGTTTGACAAATCTTTCAATGAACCATGCTTCATATTAATTTATAAAATTTGTCAATTGGACTTTACGAACTTCCTTTCTTCTTAATGGGCTTGACCAATTTTCCAATGAGTTTGTAATTGAACATTCTTAATGAATTAATTTTCATATTGATTTATAGATTCGATTAATTGGGCTTCACAAAGATCTTTTTTATTAATTGGGCTTGATTAGTTTTTCAATAAATTAATAAATTGGACCTCTTTGTGGGCTTCAACCTATCTTTTTTTAAGAATAGGGATTCACTAGTGATAACAATTTTTCTGCTTGTCAATTTTCTAAAACATTGAATTTACATTCCCACCAAAACTGTATTGATTCACAAAATTGGTTGAATACAAATAGTAGCCAATTCGTTTGTTTCCAATTTTAGATAACAGTGTAATTTAATTTCCCTCCAACTTTGTGTTCCCTCCAAAATTTGGGAGAGATTAAAAGCTAACAATTATTTTTGTTATTAGTTCCGCATAACAATTTAATTTAATTTCTTCCAAAAATTTGACTCCTGCCAAAAAGAATTCTATTCATTTTTTTCATTGCCCCCAAATTTTAGCTTCTCTTTCCATTTTTTTTGTATCAATAATTTATACCAAACTTAATATCTTTTTATAATAGATTATAAGATGAATTAACATAATTAATCAATGAAAAAAAAGTATATTAGTTGATAAGGGAGACTTTGCACTAGCTTCAATAGGCTCATGGCACGCTAGTGTTTTCCTTGTGCAATCTCCGCATGATAATTCTCAATATCAACCATCCTAAGGTTGATCTTGCATTCAAATCGATCATCTTCAAGCTATGCAATTTGGAATCTTCTATTAGACAACAACTGCATGATCAATGTCTCACATCAAAAATCAAAAGCTCGAACTCTAGGAGATTTGTCCATTTATTGACTGGCCCAAACCATCAGGTCAACACGTTTGCATGATCTCCTACAACATTTGGCCCAATGGAGCTCAATGATTTAGTTCCCTATGAGAACGAGGTTGGCGCTGCATTCCATCAATCAATTGAAACCGAGTCTACACCAAGCAATCACATTAAATATAATACAAAGACAACATCAATCGCATTAGGTCAAATGTCATTTCAACATTCTACTTTTAGGTTATTATCCCATACTATAAATGCCCATTTATAAATTTTATAGGTGAACTTTAACTACTTCACAAATTCCCTTAGTATACTTGCTTTTCCTGTTTTTATTTGAGCTGACTTAAGCAATGAAAGATTTTATATGAAGTTGTTCTAAAAAGCCCCATGTACGCTATATGTGATTGTAAATTTGATTCACATGCTATCACCAGCTTGAGAAATGCAGTGTGCTTTTGTATTCGACCTCATATAAAACTTCCAAATTCCTACATCACACCTCAATAATTGTAATAGTCTCCATCTAAAAAAGGTTGGCACATCTAACTATTCAATCAAACTATTATCTTGATGTACTTAATAATCTAGTTAATTTATAGAAAATATTAATTTATTTATAATCATAAATAATTCTTTAGAATTAAGTAAAATAGCATTATTCATAATTTGATATACCAATTGAACTAAATCGAAACTAAAAATTAAGTATGTAGCAAAACCAGGCAAAATATACTGGTATTCAATATGGTAAATTATTTATACTTTTTATATTTAATTGTGTATTATGTTTATATAGATTATTATTTTATATTTAAATACGTATCAAAACTAATTAAGTAAAAAATAATAAGTATCACTTTACTAGTTAATTTTTATATTCATACTATTTTTATTGGGAAAATCTATTTTTGGCCCTCTCAGAAAACTCGTTTTGGTGGTTTACCCCTTCTGATAAAAAAGAAGATTGAAATACCATCTTATATTTTTAAAAATGGGTGAACCCTCCCCCCCAAAGACCATAAGTTGAGTACTCGCACCTAAAAATACGAGTGGTTATGATATTTTCTATATAAAATGACTATTATACTCTTAGTATATCAATTCTTGGATCTTTTAGTTTAAATGAATGACCCAAATTGAATAGTACTTAATTTTATAAAGAAATATAAAAAAATTATTTATATATTTAAATACACATATATACAACATATTATATATATATATTATAATATATTTATCAATATTATACAATATATATTATAAAAATAATGTAATATTATAATATATCTATATATATAAAAGAGGTTGCCATGGCAGCCTTGCCAACCTAATTTGGCCAGATTCGATTGGGGGCTGTGGTCCTTGGCGTCAGTTGTGTATAAAAAAATTTAAAAAAAATAAAAGCTTGGCTTCAAGCTATCATGGCAGTCAGTTAGGTGAGGGAGGGGTGGGGGAATGAGGGACGATGGCCTGGTAAGCTAGATCGGGCCAGTGGTCGCTGGCGACCACTTTCCTCGAGAGCTAAAAAATAAAGGAAAAAAAATCGAAAACTTGGTTGCCGTGGTAGCTAGTTGTGTGGGGAAGGGATTGGGGGAAAGAGGGACGGTAGCCCAGCTAGCCGAATCAGCTAGTGCTCATTGGCCCTGGCGGCCAGAGAAAAAGGGGAAAAACATAGAAAACTTGGCTGCCAAGTCAGCCGGTTGTGTGGGGGATAGGTGGGGGAAGGAGGTACGACTACTTGGCTAGCCAATGACCATTGTTCCCAGCAACTAAAAAAAATGAAAAAAAAATAGAAAACTTGGTTGCCATGGCTGCCAATTCTTGGGGATGGGGGGTAGGGGTGGGGGTGGAACAAGGGTGGGAGTTATATATATTATATATGTGTATGAATATAAATATGTTATAAATATAAATAATTATATATAATTTTGTATATGCATATATAATTTTATATATATGCATGTGTATAATTTTTTATAAATATTATATAGCATTTGATTTATATAAATATGTTATATATTTTATAAATATGACATTATTTAGTTTTGATAATTTTACATACATGTATGTATATATATAATTTTATAAATGTTAAATAGTATTTAATTTATATAAGTATAAGTATGTTATATATTTAATAAATATAAAATTATTTAATTTTAGATTAAATAAAAGAAAAAAATATTATATATATGTATATAGATATGTTATAAAAACTTTTATATACACATATGTATTTATATAATTTTTTATATGTATATAATTTTATATATATGTATGTATATATAATTTTATAAATAATAAATAGTATATAATATACATAAATATGTTATGAATAATTTTATATGTATAAATATATACATATATGCTTTTACATATATGCATGTATATAATTTTTTATAAATATTATATAGTATTTGATTTATATAAATATGTTATATATTTTATAAATATTAAAATTATTTAATTTTAGATTAAACAAAAGAAAAAGTTATATATATTATATGTAAATAGATATGTTATAAACAATTTTATATACATATATTTATTATCCATATACATATTTATATAATGTTTTAGATGTATATAGAATTTTATAAATATTAGATAGTATTTAATTTATATAAATATCTTATGTATTTTATAAATATAAAATTATTTAATTTAGATTAAATGAAAAAAAAGAAAAACATAAGGTTGTAAGGTAATTATATATATGAGGGTATTTTTATCCTTTCAATATAAAATTCAACTCAAATATGATCCAAATTTTATAAACATAAGGGGGTGTTTCACCCTTTTTTTCCCTCACATGGAGGTAAATCGCCCATTTCGTATAACAAATAGGGGTAAAAATATTTTAACTCTATTTTTATCTTTTAGAAAAGCTTACTAGATTGACCTATTGAACAAAAAATTGAAAACAATCCACTATATATCAATTTTATTATTTGATATGATCTCTTGGCATATCAAAACATGTATTTGGTTTTTAATTCTATTTTATTGAACAAATAGTTTACAAATAGTTAATTGTGTTCTTTTCATATTTTAAGTGAAAATTTAAAAATAATATAAAAAATTATTAATAAATACCAATTTCTATCAAAAATTCAAAAAAGTAGTGCCACTTTTCTAATGATCCCATCAGAAGTACTATGGAAATAAAAAAGTGGGTTTTTGAATGTTTTCCCCTCCTAATTAACTCATGAATATTTTTATAGGTTTTCCATAAAAAAAATTCAACCCATCTTTTGCTACCCCTTTCTCTTGTTTCAATTTTGTTTTTCCATTTCCACTTCACACAACCAAACACTTAATGAAGCAAATCAAAGAGAGATTTGGGACTAAATTTTTACCTTTGATTGGATTTGATGTAAAGATGCCCCAACGGTGAACACATATTTGTAATTGTTCCTCAATACCAGTTTGAACCCTTCTTTTGATACGTAATTCCTTACAAGTTAGTTCAATTCTTAAACCTATTTGTTTAATGCTTCTTTTGCTCATCGATTAAATCCCTAGACTTCTAAACTAGGTTTTCTTCCTGAGCTGGGTTTTTTTAGCTTCCTTGGATTAAAGCCATATATTTGTTTTATTGTGTTAGAGTTGATTAGTTTGTTTTTTGTTTATATTTATATGTGAATATGTGTGTGCTATTGTACAAATGGGTCATGTCGTCTTTCTAGTTAAGATCTGGAAGCATCAAATATCTGCAGAGTAATTTTCAGAGGAGTCCTATTTTATTTTCACTTTGTCAGCTTTCTTTGCAATGATTATGTTTTCACTTACTCACTATTTTATTGAAATATATAAAGTTCTGGTTAATGCTAAAACTTTCAATGTATATCAAACTTATTGTTCTTGTTATATCAATTAATTTACTTGAGTAGTAGAAATTTGTTTTAAGTGGGAGTCTCTCGAAGTGTTTGAATGGAATTGCATTTGATTAAAATATTCAATTATAAATTTTAGAGCTGAGTACTTTCTTGAAATTGTGGTGTAAATAAGAAATTAGGATCCCTCATTTGGAGAGAGATAAAATAATAGTCAAATCAGTATGGCTTTTTTCTTTTTGGGTCATACCAATGATAATAGGACATAGCTCGATGACTAGTGCTATATGATAGTCCCAAAACAGCAAAGCTGATTCAATGGTGAAAATTTTACACTGCTGCTATCTTCTTTGGTACATTGCCACGCACTCAATCCAGCTTTTGCAGGAATTGCTAACTTCATTTTTGCACGCATCATTTTGGTTTTTGGTAGTTTAGCTCTGCTAATGTGAGGTGTGTTCAAATCAATGTTTCTATCCTTTTTGAGCGGTTATTAGGAATTTGGCTATTTGAAAGTGACTTTCACCACTTAAATCAAGTGGCTAATTGGTGTGTCTAGCTTTGAATATGATTTAATGATATTGAAAAAAAGATAAGATTTTCAAGGTGGTACTGGAAATTGTCTATTTTTTTGGCCACTCATAAGTTTGGGTTTGGGCTTAACGTGTTTACAATTCTTTCAAAGGGAAAGTGGAAAAATACTTGAGGTCAATATTATTCTATGGTGGGTCCTAGTCCCCTCACCCCCTCTTTTTCTCACCTGTATCACACTAATGAAATCTTTAATTTTGATAAGAAAAGTTATGAAGAAAAAAAGTAAAAATAATTCTTGAATGCTAACTTGCAAGATGATCTAAGATTAATTAATTGAAAAGATAATGAAAGTTCTATTAATAATAAATGATCAAGCATTTAGTAAAATGATTTAAAATAAACAAATTGTATGATAAATTAAAAAATAAGAGTTTCCTAATAAGTTAAATAGCAATTAAGAGATAAAGATGGTCTTTTCAATAAAATATAAAAGAGACAGGTTAGTGTTGATTATTATATGACAACTCTTAAGTTGGATTCTTTACTTAAATTTTTTGCAATTTTACATTGAACTTTCATTACATTATGGATTCTCATCAATGGAAATGAAAACTTGCTTAGCTTAAATAAAAATAATATATTTAAAGGTGTCATATAAAATGAATATGGCCTAAATATATTAAATTTTTAAGTTTCATAGGACCTTTTTATTCAAATGTACTTTGTTTTAATCCTTCCCAAACTGTACATTTATTATGTAGGAGGAAATTTGATGTCTTTATGTCAGCATTCTTAGCTTTGTGTTCTTTAACCCATGGGCTTTCATGTAAAGTTGTGGAATAAGATAATAATTGATTTGGTTGGATTTTTTTGGTTGATCCTATGCACTTATTAGCAACTCATGACCAAGAATTGTGCACACTTTCAGCAAAGGGAATGCCTCCTTACTTTAGGTGATGTTTAAAGTATTACAAATGATTTTTTATTGGCTAATGCATGCAACAATTATAAGGAAAGATTGAGTGAGATATATAGGAAAATGGTTCAAAGCGTTGTAGATCCAAGGAGTAAGGTGCCTTTTGATTGGATCCCATAAGATCATTGTTGGAATTACGTGATGTCTTTGGAGATGTTAAGTTTCAAGTATTTGGCTTCACAGTAACTAATGTTGGCAACATTGGTGTTTTTACTTGTTGCTTGTCAATGAAGAGCAATTATCTTTTCTTTTTAATTGCTTAATATTTATTGTTTTTCTTTTATTGGATGCTGATGTATCTCATTTTTACAAGTAGATGTGATAAATGCTTGAATTCTAAATGTTGGTTTGGTTTAGTTTGTTATTTGATAAAATGTTTTTGTTTCAAATTTTTGTTAATTTTCTTTTCTTAGATGCTGGCATATTTCATTTTTTGTAAGTACATGGGGGTAAATATTAGTATTCTAAATATTAGTTTGGCTTTATTGGTTATTTGATGTAATTATTTGTTGCAGAATTTTTATTATTTTTCTTTAATTGGTTGCTGATGCATATTATTTTTGTAAGTAGACGGGACAAATGTTGCAATTGTAAATGTTTGATTAGTTTTGTTGGTTATTTAATAATTATTTATTGTAGGTCATTAAGACCAATTTAAGCTCTATTTTAGCTTGAAAGTAATCTTGGTTTTAGCTTGAAACTAGGCTCAAACTCTATCTAGTTTCACCTTACTTTTTAGGCTAATATTAAAGTGTAGGTTCAAGGTGAAATTAACCTTAAACTAATAAGATTTTCAGCTTAACTTCAAGACAAAAATGAGGGCAATTTTGAGATGAAACTGACCTAATTGTGGTTCGTTTGAGCTTGAAATTGAGATTCACTTTTCAATTTCATGCTCAAATTTGCTATGTTTGGGCTTTAAGTTGAGGCATACTTTCAAATATATCAAGTTGAAATTGACAAAGTTTGTTTTTCTACATCTTCACATAATTATATATAGATGTAGGGAAAGTCAAAGATCAATGCAGGAAATAGAGCACATGTCATACTTTCATGCATCTAGTTTTAAATCTTTCACTGTACGATTAATGAAAATAGTAATATATCACTTTAAATTTTTTGTATTTATGTTTTCTCTTGTCATTATAAAAAGTTCTATATTAAAACATCTAGTTAAAATTGCAAAGGAAAATCAAAGTGCAATGGAAAATTTTGGAGTCACTTATATGAAGAAAGATAATAGAGAATATGTGAATGCTACAGTTGCAAACAAGCATGTGAGTTCATGTTCTATAATAAAATGTCTCCTATATTTAAGAAAGTACTTTTGTATATATTTATGCTCATGATAGAATAAAATAAAAAAGGAGAGGGATGAAGCACTAGAGAAAGACCTGAGGAAGTTTCTGAAAGGGACATTATTATTGAGTCATTAGGCACATGGATGGGATATAAGAGAGTCATGGGCCATGGAGTTGTGCCATCTAAAGGCAGCAAGAAGATGAGACTTCAAGTTATACAACTTGAAGCAATAAAGGAGAAATTGAGCAAAGTTGAAAATGACTAACAAGGTGCAATGGATCTCATCAAAACTCAACATGAAATGATTTAGAACCAACAAGAAAAAATTGAAAGCTATGATGAGTGATACCAAAAACAACATGTGAAAATGGCAAGCTTTAAAGATAGTTAGACCAAGTTGAAACAACTTTTTCGTGGCATTGCAAGACAAATTCACTTGAAGGTAAGTATGTCCTTATGATGTAATATTATTTTACTTGAATTTTGTGTATATGAAATTTTGTGATATGTGATAATCAAAATTAAGAACAACAAATTTAGAGTTATAAACATTGAGGCCTTATATTTTTGTTTTATTTGATTTTTTGTTAGTTGTCATATGTAGAATGATTAGTTGAATTGAATTAAGTTACAATAATTATAATTTTCAAAATTTTATCATGCTTTATTTCAACGCGTGAGTTCATAACTTACACATGCACATGTTCAATCCTCTCATATATGTAAATAATTGGAAGAACTTTTGATTTGGAATTATTATGGGCTTTTCCATTTAAAGTCATGTTATTAGAAAAATAATATGATATGATACGTATTGTTTAAACTTGTTTGGTAATATAATTGACGAATTAAATGAAATATATTTTATATTCAATATTATCTTCTATAATATTTTGTGTAGTTTATGTTGGATAAGAGATGATAACATACAAATATTTTATTACAACTTTCTCCCATGAATTATGCTATTATATTTTGAAGCTTTTTTGACGTTTTATTAAACCTTTCTTTTTCCTAAGAAAAAATAGATGTGTAGTGACTGGTTAAACATATGTAATATCTAATTTGATGTATTTATATTTACAGTACGTCGTGGAATCATTTTTAAACATATTGTTGGAAGCAGTCCTCTTTCTGATGATGTTGATGAGAATTAAGGAACACGTTTTGGAGATCTCTTTTGGTTATTTGATTGATAATACTTCTTGAAAACTTAGCACTTTGTTTGATTGATATACCCATTTAGTTATCATGGCTTTGGTTGGTAGTTTGAATTTGGGATTGATGTTTTGAAATTATATTTATGTCTATGGATAGATGAACGTGGCTAGTGTTATGTCTAAAAATGGATGGATGTGTTTACTCTTTTGTTTATTGAAGGAATGACTATGAATTATTTACATTTAGGATGTTGCTATACTTCAAATTTGAATTTCTTCTGCAATTTCATATCCAAATTGAGCTATTGAATAGGGAAAAATAAACACTTTTTGTAACAAAAGTAGTATTGTTACAACAATTTATTAGTAATGAAATTTGTTGGCCAATTTTCTTAATCGTAACAAACTAATTTCGCATATCCTTAATGAATTAATTTACTTATCTATAATGAACTATTTACTAATTATTAACAAATAATTAGTCATTCTTAATTAAGAAATTAATTATTTGTAACCAATACATTGCTTAGTTGTAACAAAATTTTATAATCTTATAAGTCATAGGTATTTAGTTGCATATACTAAATGTAACAAAACTTTTAATATCTTTTGTAACAAAGTTGTTAGTTATGTATTATATTAGTAATGAGAAGCTTACATTTGATTAAAATATTATTTAACTAGTCATAACCAAATATTTTGTTACAAAAATAATTTGTAACAATACTAAATTAAATAAATATTATTATTATAATATGCATTGGCAACGAAAAATAAGACACGACAAAATTGCCAATGTTTTGGTAATTAAAAATTTCGTTATGCTATAAAAATCTATTGTAACTATCATTGTTTTGCTACAATGCCACACTTTTGGCAATGATAAATTTTTTCGCCATAAGGTCATCATTTGTAGCAAACCAAAAAGTTTATTCAAAATACTTTTAGTGATGGGTTTTAACAAGCGAAACTTCAGTAATGGAAATTTCATTACCAATATGATAAAGTAATGATAAAGTAATGAATTTAAGCATTAACATAACAAAATGCATCATTACTAAAAGTGTAATTTGTTATAGTGTAGTCTATATCTTTAGGATCTAGTATATCACATTCAGTAATCTTTTCTATCATGAATGATTTGATTGTTTACACTGGAATCACTTATGCTAATTATTTGAAATGATTTAAGTTGAAAATTCACTAGAATTTTTGAAGTATATTGAAATCTCTACAAGCTCATGCTTTAATTTCACTAAGTATATGATTCTAGCATGCATTGCTTATTGTGACACCATACTTGGAAAATATAATTGATGAATTGATCACTGCTTTGAAGATGGAAAATATGCAATATGGTTAAGTTTAAAGCTCTCTAAAGTCTCCTGTGAAACTTGATATTTGGTCAAAAGATTAAGTAGGATCAAAGTTGGCAAAAATTTCTCATTAAGAGGGAGTTAATGTTGGAATAGTGCCCAACAAGCCAATTAGATTAGCTTTGTAAAACTATTTGTTTGTAAAATAATTTTGATTGAATGATATTATTTTTATGGCCATCTGCTTATGCTCTTCATTACTTCACTAGCATTTGGATGAAGACCTTAGATTACACTAGACTATGGGACTTGGTTACATAATAGACGGTAATCATGAAATAAGTCTTATATGATCGTGATCTTAAACCTTTCAAGTCATAGGATTTGATGAGGCAGGACATCTAAGATTCGGATAGACTTACACTAACAACTCATAAATCCAAGGGTTGAAGGTTGCTCTGTTCCATGAGCAATCCTATATGAGATATAAATACATGTTGGTGTGTGTTTGTTAAAGAACAAGGTATTGAAGACCTACCCAGAGAGTCCAATAGATAGCTATAGTGGCAAGTTTCCCTGCTTATGCTAGTGCATATTATTAGTCTTTTGACCTGAGGATCCTTGGTAACCTTATATTTGGTCCTCATGCTTTGACTCTTTCTTGGTTACTTAGTGGGCCACCCGGGTAGAGATTGGGCATGAGCCATTAGGCACGGAGGTTTGTGAGATTCAAAATGAAATTTGACTCCTCATCTTTGTGAAGGGCAAGTGCATCTCCTATGTATTCTATAATGATTGATTATGAGAAATCCTTGTGCAAGATAGAGTGAAAATTTGGGATATGAGGTTTTCGAAGATGAGGTCATATAGTGGAATTAAACATTAAGAATAAAGACATAGTATCGAGGCTATTAGGGAGCTGGCAAATATTTTATCCTAGGCCATTTACGGAAGATAGCAGACAGAAGGACTGTATTTCCATAATGTGCATAAATCTACAATGGTTCTCCAAAAGCACTCATATTGGCCAATTAGTTGGGCTCTATGGGTTTAAGGTTGGACATCGACCATAAAGGATTGGGTACTTTTTAATTAATGGAGATTAATTGAATTAAGTTGATTTAGTTTAAAAAGAGTTTTAAACTAAAATGAATATATAATGTTCAAAAGTCACAAGAAGTTGTGAGCCCATGTCCAATGAATGGTAGAACCTATCAAGTCATACACAAAAGTTAATAGCATTTCCTAAATCTTAGAGTAACTTTTTGAGTTTTAGAAAATTCACTCCAAAGTGACCAATTTTTGGGGTGATAAAAAATTGAAGTATCACTTGGCTTGATTAATTTAAGTGTTAAATTGATCAATTAATTTTATGGTTAAATTAGACCAATTATTAAAGAGTTAATTATTTGGTGCCATGTGGCTGTCAATTGGTCCAGTTAATTAAGCTTATGGAGTTTAGCTTGTTAACTTAAGTGTTAAGCCAAATGTTAATTAATTAAATTAAAGCGTTTAATTTAATTAATGAAAAAAATTATTTTTGGAGGGAAATTCAAATGAAAGGTTCATTTGGTGTGACATTTTAATTAGTTTGAAATTAGATTTCAAATGAAATTGAAAGGCACACAAATTTAAATTAGATTTGAATTTGCCAACTAACAAGTATTGCAAGCAAATTAGTGGTCCCCCACCTTGAGGAATGTGTGATGCCAACTTGGCATCACACCATCCCTTTATATATAGATATAGAGATGAGAGTGGGTGGCCACCTGCAGCACATGTGAAGAATTATTTTCTTTCACATTTTCCGTCCATTCTCAAGATGTTCACTCATGTGTTGTCTTCTCAATCTCCAGCTGATTGTGAGGAGTGATTGGAAATTACTTTGGTGCATGGATCATTTTGATGGAGACAAAACAAATGGTTTGCTAAGCTTTTGGAGATTCACTAGCGAGAACAGTATCTTGGCAATATTATTTCAAGAGATCCAGAGGGATTTTTGATCTAAAATTTGGACAACGGATCCATCAAAGAGTCAAGGAGCTGTTGGAATTTTTTCAAATTTTTGGAGAAGTATGACTAGTGCAAAAGTTGTATCGAAGCCTACTTCATGCTATGATTTGGATTTTTGATTGATTGATTCATGTGTTGGATTGATTAAAATCACCAAATTCTCAATTCATATGATGGATTGGAATCTTTAGATGATGTTGTATGTGGCTCCTTGATTGATGAATTGAAAGTATGCTATTATGTGTCTTAAGTGTTAATTCATGTAATTAGTATGTTTTAATTCATTACTTCTAATGTGGAATATTGATTTATCATTAGTTGTTATTATATGTTGATATAGCATGTTGTTGAATGGTTAAAATAGTTTTGGTCACTTTTGGATCCAATTTGATTGGAGTTATGCTGGAGATTTTTGGAGAATATGATTCTCACTTGAACTTGTTTTTGAAAGCATGTTAGGAGGCTTGAAATTTTAGTTTCAAAAGGTGTTTTAATTTTTAAATCTTATCTATAATGTGTGAAATCATGTTTGTAAGTTATTCTAAATTTTTTGATGCACACAAAGTTGAGCAAAATCAACGTGTTTCAGCTTAGACCTTGTAGCAGGGCAAGCTGCCCTGCCTCAGCTAGGTGCTAGCCAACAATGGGCACACTAGAAGCACGCCTACCAAGCCAATATTCGCCCAGCGTGGGCGAGCAATGGCTAGTTTTAGTCAAGGCTGAAACAGCCTCAATTTTTTACTTCTTTTTGTGTTCGAAAGTGTTTCAATTCACTTATATCAGATATACAAGGATTATGCAAGCTCTCAAAATTATGTTTTGCATTTTGTATCACTTTTAAAGACTTGTTAACATTAATCTCCTACTTGATGCATACTTATTATGCTTGACCAATTATTTATTTATAAGATAAGCATTTAATTATTGGAATTGATTGTCGATTTTTGATTTATTTGTTGTTTATTTAAGTGTTGAATGAATGATGAATGAATGGGAATGATCATCAGCTTTTAATATTGATTTTATTTATTTCAAGTTGTTGAAATGAGTTGTATTAAATAGGGGTTTGCATACCTCTTGTTCTAACTTGAAAAAGTTATGAGAGTACAATTACTAGGAGTGAGATTTTCTTTATGTTGCAAAAGTTGTAAGGATCAAAGAAGATTTATAAAGGCTTGAAGACTAATGAATGTATGGGAATACACTCATGTAATAGTTTAGTTTAATCAACCCACTTAAAATCAACCGAGTGATGCACCTATGGCTCTAAGTGCATCACTTGGTTAGGTTCATGGTCATTCCACCCCAAGAGCATGCTAAGCATATTTACTTATTTATGTTTTCTATATCTTATTGAAGTATGAGATACATGCTTAGGATATAGAAAATCTAAATAAGAAGATAAAAATAACTAGAATTTTGCAAGAAAAAACCCTCAACTTAAAATGTCTAAGTGCTTCAAATATTAAATTAAAATGGATATAAATTAAAAAAGTCTTAATTAATCCATGTCTTCTACCAATAGTATATGGCATGACGATATTACCATTGTTTGTGTGATGTCTCACAAGTCGTAGGTCACACTTATAGTGGAAAGTTGTGACCATATGCCTAGGATAAGATGCACATTTGATTTGAGAACAACCATGCATTGGCCTCGAGTCGTAGGACGTCGTGGGGCCATCTCGAGTCAAAATTTGATTGGTAGGTTCAACTTAACACCTAGTAGTGTGGAATCTCACAAGTTGTTGGTCTATTTGAAAAGTGAGGCAAAATATATCAAGAGTTTATGAGATGCAATTAGCAAAAGTTGCTTACCGTTTTGATGTTCGTGGATGTCTCATGAGTCGTGGGTCCATTTGCAAGTCCTTAGGATCTTAACTCTCACTAGGAAATGAGATTTCTCGAATTCTTCTAGGGGGTGAAGAATTTGATAAAATAGTAGGAGAAAACATGCTTGAAAGATCATGAACATGTTCTTAATATTAATACTTGATCATATGCTTATACTCTTTTTTCACCCCTTCTAGATTTTTTGAAATCTTTAAATCAAAATGGCTAAAAATTCACTCACTAGCATTTTGGAAAGCAATTAACTTACCGAGCCTAACTTCTAAGATTGTTTAAAAAAATTTAAGATAATTCTTGACCCTGAAAAGAGGACCTATATCTTTGATCAAAGTCTACCAGACACATTGGGTGACAACCCTTTTGATGAGGCTCATGAAGTGTTCGTTAAATTTGTAGATGATGATCTACAAGTGAGATACCTCATGATGGCATCAATGACTAATGAGCTTTAAAAGACTCATAAGTATATGAAACATGCGAGTGAGATCTACAAGCACCTACAAAAGTTGTACGATGTGCAATCTAGACATGAAAGGTTCACTTCATTGAAAGAGCTCTTTAGATTAAAGATGGCGGAAGGTTCAAGTTTCCATGATTATGGGCTCAAGATGTTTAAACTTATCTAGAACCTTAGACAACTTGATGTGACACGGACAATGACTTCTAAGTGGAATTGATCCTTTAGTCATTACCCCTATTGTTTGATCAATTCGTTAAGAACTTCAATATGTCCAAGCAAAAGGTTACGATTAATGAATTAGTGAACATGCTTGTGACTGTTGAGGCGATGATGAAAAAGGAAAAGCCTCTTTTATTTGCTTCTTCCTCTAAGTTGAAAAGCTATAAGGGCCCAAAAGTAAGAGGAAGAAGAGTTCTTTCTCCAAAAGGAACCAACCTGAGAAAAGTTCCAGGAGAGTTAAGAAAAAGGCTAAAATCGAAGCAAAGTTGTTTCCATTATGGCAAAAAGAGACATTGGAAAAGAAATTGCAAAGCCTACCTTGTGACCCTCGAGAAGGGTACGTACTTCTTTGAGGTGTATTTGACACTAATTCTTCCACATAGGTATTTGATACCGTATGTGGTTCTCACTTTTGTAATTCATTACAGGGGATGAAAAGAAGAAAGAGTTTTTGTGAAGGGGATATGGTCCTCTACCTATGCAATGGTGTAAAAGTTGCCACCATAGTCCAAGGCATTATCAAGTTAGACTTGGGGAATACTAGCATTGTACTTAATCTAGTTTATTATGTACCATACCTTGTTAAGAACATTGTTTCAATTTCTATTCTTGATAATGAAGGATTTGATTTTTTCATATCGAATGGGAAGTTGAAAGCATTAAAGAATGGTTTTTTAATTGCTCGAGTACATTAATTAATAGATTGTTCATACTTGATTCTCAACCTTCACTAATGCACATTCAATCAAGTAAAAGAAAATTAGACAACCAAGAAGATGCCATTCTATGGCATGCAAAGCTTGGGCATACTTCTAAAAATATAATGGAAAAGTTAGAAGCTTTCCAAGCACTAAATGTTAGTAACATTGAGGATTTTCTTACTTGTGGATCTTGTCTGAAGGAAAAAATGACCATGGCTCATTTTGTAGGACAAATGGAGCACTCCATAAATCTTTTAGATTTGATTCATGCAGATGTTTGTGGTTTACTAAGAGTTAGTGGAAGAGGATGTTATTCTTACTTCATCACCTTCAAGATTATAGTTTGTTCAAACATATGTATCTTATGAAGTATAAATCCAAAGCCATTAAAAAATTCAAAGAGTAGAGGGGTAAAGTAGAAAAGTAAAAAGGGCTTAGTATTAAAGCTCTTCAATTAGATTGAGGGGCAGAATACTTAAGTACCAAATTCTTGAATTATCTAAAGAAAATATGATTCTTTCTCTATGGACTCCACTCGGCACACCCCAACATAATAGAGTAGCTGAGATGAGAAATAGAACTTTGTTGGATATGGTATGTTCCATGATGAGCTTTTCCAAAGTGTCCATATCTTTTTAGGGATATGCTTTAGAGACAACGGCAAAGTTATTAAATATAGTACCTTTAAAGTTGATGCCAAAAACACCAAATGAGATGTGGTATACAAAGCACCCTCTTACCATTACCTTAGGATTTGGGGTTCTCCTACTTATGTGAGAAAAATAGTAGGAGATAAGTTGGATAGAAGATTCATCTTGTGTAAATTTATGGGATGCACAAGAGAGCCTATAGGTTATTACCTTTATGATCCCTCGGAACAAAAGGTGTTTGTTTCCAAAAACGCCACCTTTTTGGAAAAAGGATTTTTTATTAGATAGAAATGGCATTGTTGTTGAACTTGATGAAGTTTAAGATGATCATCAAATCCCATAGATGGTGGAAATGAACAAGCAACAAAAGCCTCACATACAACCTCTAAAAAGGTTAGACCAAATTAAGAAGCAACCTGAAAGGTTTGGATTTCTTCATGAGACGAGCTAATCGGATAGTAATTCGAAGGCCTATGAGGAAGCTATATTGGTCATAGACTCGGGATGTTGGCTTGAAGCTATGAGATCTAAAATGGACTCTATGTACTTTAACAAAGCATGGACTTTGGTAGATCCACCAAAGAAAATAATTCTTGTTGGTTGCAAGTGCATCTATAAGCAAAAGCTAGGAGTTGATAGAGAACTAACAACTTTTAAGGCTCGACTAGTGGCAAAGGTTTACACTCAAAAACTCAGTATTGATTTTGAGAAAACCTTTTCACTGATTGCTATACCTAAGTCCATTCAAATTTTACTTGCCATGGCCACATATTATGACTATGAGATATGGCAAATGGATGTAAAAACCACTTTCCTTAATAGCTACATTAAAGAAGAAATCTATATAAAGCAATCAAAAGGTTTCACATCTAAGGAAAGTGAGTAAAAAGTTAGCAAACTCCAGATATTCATTTGTGGACTCAAACAAATGTCCTAAAGTTGGAACATACGTTTTGACAAGATAGTTAAATCATTTGACAAAATATATATGAACCTTGTGTGTATATAAAGGCTAGTAGGAATAGTGTATAGTTTATTATGCATTATGTCGATGACATCCTTCTCATTGGGAATACGATAGGAATGTTAGAGTGTACTAAAGCATAGTTATCTACTTAATTCTCCATGAGGGGTTTGGAAGAAGCATCCTACATATTGGAAATATGTATCTATAGAGATAAATCAAAAAAGATGCTGGGGCTTTCCCAAATTTCGTACATTGACAAAATACTAAAGAGGTTTAATATAGAAAAATTCAAGAGGGGATTTCTTTCAATGGGACATGGCATTCATCGCTCCAAGCCTATTACCCTAAAGATAGAGAAAGAGAGACAAAAAATGTTACACATATCTTCTGCCTCTGTTTTTGGGAGCATAACGTATGTAGTTCAATGTACAAGATCAAATGTGGCACACTTGCTAAATCTTATGAGTAGTTTCCAATCCAATCTCGATCAGAGTTACTAGATTGCCGTGAAAGCAATCTTTAAGTACTTGAGAAGAACTAAGGACTTGTTTTTCGTATATGACAATAGAGAATGGAAACTCACAAAGTTTTAGATTCAAGTTTCTAATTCGATGTAGATGACATAAAATCTACTTTTGGATTCATATTTTACCTTAATGGTGGCATAGTAAGTTGGAGTTCTTAACATGACACCATGGTCGACTCTACTATAGAGGAAGAATATATTGCAGCTTCGAAAGTTGCAAAGAAAGGTGTTTGTATGAAAAACTTTATTCAAGTGTTAAATGTAGTGCCTAGCATTGCTGAGCCAGTAGTTGTCTTCTATGACAACAATGGGGTGTTAGCGTAAGCTAAAGAGCCAAGATCTCTTCAGTGATCTAAGCATATTTTGAGGTAATATCATTTGATTTGGGAGATCATTGATAGAGGAAACATCGGAGTGGAAAGAGTTGCCTTAGAATAGAATATAACAGATCTACTAACAAAACCTCTAATTCAAAAGGTCTTTGAAGGAAATCTTGAGAAGATAGGCCTCAAGGCCATGGGGCATTTACTTTAGGGCAAGTGGGAGATTGTTGGAATAGTGCTTAGCAAGCCAATTAGATTGACCTTGTAAGACTATTTTCTGGTAAAATAATCTTAATTGAATGATATTCTTGATATGTCTATCTTCATCTTATGCTTTTCATTACTTCACTAGCATTTGGATGAAATCCTTTGATCATACTAGACTATGGGACTTGATTACGCATTATATGGTAATCATGAAATAAGTCTTACATGATAGTGATCTGAAACCTTTCAAGTCATAGGATCTTATGAGACAGGGCATCTAAGAGATTTGCACTAACGATGCATAAATCCAAGGATTGTATGTTGCTCCATTCCATGAGCAATCCTATATAAGATATGGATACATGTTAATGGGTGCTTATTGGAGAACAAGGTACTGAAGACCCACCCAAAGAATCCACTAAATAGCTATAGTGGCAAGTTCCCCTGCTTATACTAGTGTGAAAACAGCTCACTCCAAAATGGAAAATGTAGAAAGTCAAACTTAAAAGTAGACATTGCCTTACACCAAAGAGGAAAATCTGGAAAGACTGCATTCTTGTGAGTAATGTCTCCAAACGCCTCCAAATGACTAGTTGGCATATAAATAGTCCAAGATGGCATTCAAATGAAGATAGACGCTGCAGAAACTTTCAATCTTGTGCAAACACCCATATTCAAAGTTTGTCAAGCTACACTTAAGGTCTCTTAACTATAGCAAGCCAAAATCAGCTTTTCTCTTATTCTCTAAATGGTGAGCTATGCTTATATTAGGTAATAGCTTTAGAAAACCTTAATCTCTACTCTCCTTGTGTATATCTTTGTAATGTCAAGACTTCTCCTTAAGTTTATAGCACCAAAGGAATCAATTTCTTGAGGATGCACTATTCTAGTTAAGATTGAGCCATAAAGTCTAGTGTTGAAGGTGTTCGTTTCCATAGATACACTCTCTAAAGGTTAAACTTTATCCATAAAAAGGTGGGCTCAAACTTTATCCAACAAAACATTGTTAAGAGTGTAAAAGGAATTGGTTTCCTTGTAAAGCACTCATTACATGTTCTACCTTATTTGTGTGAAGGTTAGGTTTTTGGTTGAGTCTAGTATAACCAAGATTAGGCTCTTTTTGTACCTTAAAGGACCAAGTTTTGGCTAAGCCTATAAATGCTAAGGTTTGGTCCTTTTGTATGGTAAAGTATTGGATTAGAATTGCTCTTGTTGAGAATTTTAAGTTAGGATTACTCCTACAAAAATTTGTGTAATAGGTTATAGTTGATCCTAAAAAAAATAAATCTAGCGATCTTTCCTAGAATCCTAAATTACAAAACTTAGGTAGAGCAGTAGGATCTTTTGGTTTGAAGCTCTCTGAATCTTGGTGTTCTTTACTTGTTTTATTATTTACTTTATGCATTGTTTACTTGTTGGTTACTACACTGAGTACTTTTTCTAACTCTACTACTAGTCAACTATTTGTTTGAATTTTGCAAGTATTAAATTGATAGGACCAGGAAGGAATCAATTCTAAGTGTAATCCTTTATGCAAGAAAAGTTGAAAAAGAATAATTCACCCCCCCTTGTTCTCAAATTCTATATATATATATATACTATATCTTTATAGAATAGTGGATGAAGTTTTTTCTTTTCTTACACGCTTGTTTATTTCCTAGGATAGGGTACATATGTGATTGATTAAAAATGTGATAAAATAAGAATTGTGTTTAATTTGAGTATGATATTTATATTGTATGAAAAAATAAAAGATGGAGAAGCATAGTTTAAGCCATTTGTTTAATTATGTGGGCTAAACTTGCAGGAAGATTATGTGCCGTCCAAAACATCCCTAAATTGGTAAAGAAAAAGATAATTTAAGTTTTAAGTGAAGTGAGTCAATGCTAGGGCTATATCATTTATATATTTCCTAGGCCTCCATAGAAAAGTTATTTGATATAAAACGTGAAAGACACAATTGAATTGAGTATATTTCTTGTCATATAGAGGAGCTTAACACTTAATATGAATACAAATTGGTACCTACACAAATTAAAAGTGTAACAAAATGAAAATTAGAACCTTTTTTTATAATCTAGACCTTAAATTTCTTGAGATTATCATCCAACTCAACAAAAAACTTGAAGGAAGCGATAATTGAACTTAAAGGAGAGAATCAAAAAATATTTTCTAAAAATTCCTTTGACTCTTTAGCTTTGCATTAGTTTTTCCAGAAAACTTAAAAAAATATTAGCTTTCTAGAAAATTGAAACAAGATAATACAGACTTCTCAAAAGATAAGTTTGGGGCAAATTGTTGAGCGATGGACCTGTATTAGGCATACTGTGTACGCTGCGCGATCTTTCGTCGGTGGATACATATTTATGTGTCTTTCTATTTTAATTAAGGATTCTTGTGGTTTAGGAAGTTTTAGCTATAGCACAATTAGGAACAAAAAAGTTTCTCCCTTTTCGTTTGAATCTTTGGTCTTAAGAATGCTTACTTTAATAATGAGCGATTGCCCTTCTTTGATCCTTACCATCCAACTTGAAACAGATAGCTAATATGTTCTACTTATTGAATAGGGTTCTATAGTTAGTTTGTGACCCTTGAATGCTAAATGCGTCCTTGACTTGGTTGATCTCGTAATTCATACGAAGTGGAGATAATGGAGCTGGGTTGGTTTGTGAACAAAGTTGGTGGTGCTACATGATGGAAGTGGTGGTGATGTAGTAGCTAGCGTAGTGGAGATTTTAATGGTGGCACAACAGATTGGAGGCCCTAGTTGCGGTGCGGTATGGTGGAGAAGGAGAATTTAATAGCATAATGAGATATAGAGATAACGGAGGTTGGATTATCAGTGTTATTATGGAGGTGGTGAAAGAGAAATGAAAGAGGAATGATAGTATTAAAATATTTACATTAATCCTATTCATAAGCAGGGGGAGCAAAAGGATTTAAATTTTTTTTTTAAAAAATAATAGGGTTTATCTTTTAAAATCATTGATTCAACCTCCACTAAATATTCATAACCCTATTATTTTTACATTGATTCAACCTCCACTAAATTATCTTTTAAAAATCATAAAAGTTTTTAAACTTAAGCATAATCATTGATTCAACCTCCACTAAATATTCAAAATTGTTATTATTTATTATTAATTGGGTTGTTAAATTTTCACATAATAAAATGATTAACTGAGGTTCACAATAATCTCTAGTTTGTGTAAGTAATCATTGAAAACTCTCTCTCTCTCTCGTCGTTTTCTCCCCTTTGTTAAAAGTCAAATTTGTAGTATTTTGAAATCACCTAATTTTTGGGCGAGTATCAACTTTCAATGGATCAAACTTTTCACTCTCTCTTTGAAGTACTAATAGCATAAACCAAAGCCTTTTAATTCCTAGCATTATAGATGAAAGAATACATACAATTGGATGAACTTCTTTATGTCCATCGCTTTATACTTCAAATTAAAATTTCTAATCGGTTGAAGGAAATAAGCAACTCAATTCACCATCAATGGTATTAGCATTTTTTGTATGGCGTATTTTGGTTGTAGCATATTCAAGTAAATTGTTAGCCATGCGTGTTTTACAGTTCTGATTTGGCATTCTCCAAATATGCATTTTATATTGACGGTCAATAAAAGTAAATTGTAAGGCTTTATTCCGTATTAGCTAGAGTTGTTTTCCTTCCTTACATGGCAGCATTTGATTGCTGAAAGCAAATTAAAATATATCTGTTGAAAAGTATACCAAGTATTGTTGTGCAAATTTGTATTTCTTGGAGTAATTATTGAAAGTTAGGTGCATAATTCTTTTAAATTTGCCCATATTACAATTTTGCTTCTATTGAATTTGTTGGCAAATTATATAAATTCCTTTGTAAAGTAATTGAAATATGAACTAGTGATCAATAGAAATACATTTCCACCAATTATATATTGGAAATATGAGTGGACCAAATGACCTGTGATAAGAGTTTTATGTTATTATATCCTCTTGTTACGAAGTTATCTGTTGACTTTTGAACTTACAAATTTGTTTTTCCTAATTTGAGTGATAATGGTGAAGATTGACACAATTACTCACTGTATTTTTGGACATTATTCTTTTATTTAGTTAGCTATAGACTAAATAGACATCGAAGTTAATTCAAAAATTGTGGACAATGTTCTACACAGTCACAGGGACATGCATAAGTTGCCATCCTATTATCAAATTTAATTTTGTGTGTGTGTGTGTGTGTTTTTTATTTATATGAATAGATTCATACTATAGATACACTTTATATTTATGTAGGGCCAATGTATGAGCCATAAATTGTATGTCTATAAATAAATATTCTATTTAATGAAATATTTACGCCGAACTGATGTTGAATGTCCAATTTAAGATGCAAATAAATTGATCATTTTTTAAATAAACAAATAAATAAAAATAATAATAACTATAAATTGATCGTGTATATGGTGTTGTTTAATTTTGTTATTGAAGACAGAAGACATGTCCAACCATATGTAGGGAATCTCTTGTTTCCCATGTTTCTTGAACGCAGGGCTGTCAATATTTGTTTGATGTTAACCTTAAAATGTGATGTAGGTCAAATTAAAGTTGGTTATTCTTGAATTACTTAGGAGGGTGGAGAAAATTAGAATATAAGGTGGAGGAAGGATTTTGAGAATTATCAAGAAAGTTGTACCAAAACTAGCTGCAACAAAATTAAAATAAGAACTTAATTCTTATGTACTGCCCATGCATGACATTTAAAAGATTTATACCAAAGATACTATAGAAAGCAATATATGATTACCTAAATAAATTATTTAATTAATTAATTAATCATACTTATTACCCAAAGTTCAAAAGCATAAAAATACCCACTTTGGAACAAGAGGAATCATAGGTCAAATTCATGCGTCACCAGACTTCGAAATTGAAAGTAGAAACTAATAGAAGTGACAGAGTTGGGTTGAACTTACATGCCGCAAAGCCTTTTCTGCAATCCTTTTCTAAATTTCAAAGCATGGGATTCAAAAAGATATTTAACTAGCAGAGAAATTTTATTTTAATTAAAGTACTCCTAAAATTTTTCTAGCACTGAGAGAACACCTCACTTGGTTTTTTTGGGCCGGTTCTTATGGATCCTTTGTGTAGAGATAGAAGTAGAAAGAAGATTGATGTCAAACTAACGAAGTGTAGGAAAAATATGAAAATAAAATAAATTAAATTTCTCTCTAGAAAAACCCGAAGGTAATTTACCTGCTAGCCTAAAAGTCAAGGCTGGCGCGCATTGGTTCAGGTAGCAATCGGGTTAGCTCGCATCATTAGCCGGCACTGAGCACTGAGTCAATCTTGATGCAGCGCCATGTTAGCTCCACATCAGCATTGTTTCTATAAAATTAAATCCCACTCTGTCCTCCATTATCGTTAAAATTTTCCCTCTCACATAAGATTGCTAGACATTCTGGAAGTGAATATTTGCTATTCAAATTTAGAGAAAAATTTGCATAATTATGAAAGATAAAAAAATGAGGCATTGATAATTTAACAATTCCAAAGAACAAACTTCTATAATTATGAAAAATAGATATGAGAACTTGAGTAATTTTACAATTCTAGAGAAGTATTATGTAATTAAATCTATATATAATAGTTGCTTTTATTATATATATATATATATATATATATAAACATGTTCTTGTAATGTTTGGAATGGCATGAGGTACGTAGGAAATATTTACATTGCGTTCGGCAATAATTGAGTTAGTAGGAGTTATATTGTATATGTTTATGATGTTGAATGAGATATATTTGGGTGCTGAAATATTATCAACCTCCATTCCTTTTTTTTTGAAGAATTTTGTGAATAGTGAGTATCAAAGCACATATTGTAAGTGTTAATGTATAATTTTCAACTTATTCTTTATAGTATAGAGCAACCGATATTATTTTGCTAATTCCTACCAATTATCCTACTCCTTCACGTTAATAATTTAAGGAAACAAGCGGATTCAGGATCCCTACATACAAGGGAACTTTCCCACTCATTCCACTTCAACACAAGACGTGAACCATTAAGAAAGAGGGCAAGAAGTTCGGAATGATAATTCGAGTGGCATTGAACAATCTTTTTCAACATAACACTATAATTCCTAGCAATTATCCAACTTCTCCATGTTGCCAATAATTTAAGGAAATATGTGGATTCAGGGCCCCGACATATAAAGGAACTTTCCCACTAATTCCCCTTCAACACAAGGCATGGACCATTAAGAAACAGGGCAAGAAGCTCAGAGTAAAAATTTGAGACTGAACAACCATTTTTAACGCTACAAATAAGTGTAGCAAGAAGGACAAAGAGGGAGTTCTGTATGTAACTTAGAAAAAGGACAGAGTGAGTCCCTATTTGTAGGAAAAAGAATAATTCCGAGCCATTTCATTCTATTTGTACTTTGTTTAATTTATTTTAATTCGTGTACTCTGACAATGAGTTAGTAGTATTTTTCCAACTTTCTAAAATCCAATTCTATCATGCTTAATTTTCAGCATCAACTTTCTTTATTAGCTTTATTTTTACCAACTTTCGTAACTAGCTTTAGTTCGTGGCCTCATAGTCCAATTCATCTTCCGTAATCTAGAGTAGGAGCATCGTTTCATAAGCTTGGGAATCTACTCTCTAAAAAGCAGAGTCCCCTCCCTAGAGCAATAGCTTGATTTTGGGAATTTGTTAAGTGAAATGGCTAATTTAGTCAATCTATACAGTTTACTTACAGCCAAAAAGTTGCACGTCAACACATTTTTTGGATGTTCGATGGGATCTATAGGAGTTTATGCCTTCATATTGCTATTATTTTTTATGAAGGAAATTATGTTTTAACAAAAATCTCATCAAGAGGGAAGATGTCCAATGAAGTAGAATTGAGGCAAAATACACCCTGAGCCTCAAAGATCTCAACTTCCTAGTACCTTGTTGGTTGACGTGTCTACCCAAGCATGTGGTTCAAATTACTGCACAACATGATGCAAGGAGTACTCTGATCTTTACTTAACCTAACAAGGAACCTTCAGTGGCAAATTATCAAATTGTGGTGATCGCCTTTTTCATTTACCAACAAATTGACATATGCATGGGCAATATTATGTAGTAACTATCTCTCTAGTTAGCTGAGATAATGAGGCCTTTGTTAGGAATGAGATACATTTTTCCCTAGTTTAGAAGCAAAGGAATGCCCAATGTCAAAAGTCATACAAGTCGACCTTATGTACCTGAAGTAGTAAGTTGGCATACCAGTTGCTAACTTTCTATAAAGATTTAAAAAATTGTGGAGCCAATGTCACTTATAGTTATAAAATCTAAATTCTCACACATAATTGTTGGGAACATGCCCCCTCTATAGAAGAACATGTTAATCGCGTAGGAACCTAGCTCAGCTATTCAACAAGGCTACCCTTTTGAACAACACCTTGATGAGAGAGAATACAAACATGGAAAAACGGCTCACCCCATTTATGTTATTGATTATGACTCATCTAATATAGGAGACTACCAGACAATAAGTCAGTAAACATCTTAGCAGCTAAGATCGTGAAGGGAAAACCATATTCTTGCTCGCTTTAGCACCATCTAGGGGCATAGAGCCAACTAAAGCCAAAAATTAAGAGGCTTATTTGATTGACATCTCGAAGGTAAATCAGATCTTTGACCATCTTTTGAAAGGTAAACTGATCAATCTCATTGGCAAGCATGAAATCCTGTTACTTGAAGAGTCACACAACAAAAATATTATAAGTAGCATAATTCTTTCAACCATTACACGAATAATAACTAAATTGTTTTCAGGAATGTCATAGAGAAAGCTCTTAAAGAAATGAGATTTAGGTTAGTCGATTAGGCACAAAAGATTATGGCTATTGGCTAACAAAAGCAATGTGCTATGAAGGAATGAAGGGTAAAAATGAGCATTCCTAAACAAGTTGACAACATTGCAGAGCAATTGAACACATAGAATGAGAATGTAAACTTAAACAAGCTTAGTGTGCTCAAATGGCTAAGGTTTTCAGGATAGTTGCCAGAACCTATAAAATAAAGGGATAGTGTTTAATTGGCTTATCCACCCGACATCTAAACCAATCTTAAGATGAGCAAACAAATAGTTGAGTGTGATGTAGAAAACTATGCCCGAACTTTTTGAGTTAGAATAATTAATAATGATGTCCTAAATTGATCTAGAATGGCTAAGCTTAAGGCCAACATCAAAGTCAACCAATGCATTATCAACTATCATTCTAAGACAAAAACCAAGCTAAAGCCATAAACCTCAAACTTGACTTGTACCTAAAAAAAAGTTGCAGCGGACGAGATAATTTTGGCAAAGGTTGAGCTAGTTGGAAGAAATAGAGATACCAATGTTGTCAAGCTAAAGAGTCTCGATAGCACAACCCAATCATCAAAGGTCAAAGGTAGAGGAGACAAAAACTATAGTACCATGAAGGTAAAGATTTAATACATATAGGTGCTATTGGTTTTATACTAGAAGAATTCATTGTTAGAACAAAGGATATAAAAGATATAAAAAGAGATTTTTGTATCTAGAGTTAAATGGGCCTTTTTACAAGATAAAGAAGCAACACCACTAATTGTGCAATTTTAAAAGCCAACAACTGCCATGACTAAAAACCTCAAACCTTTATATATAAAAGCCTACATCAATAGGAGACCAGTTAGTAGAGTATTTTGCATTGGATATGCAGTTCTAAACACTATGCTTATTACTACATTAAAGGAAATAGGTAAAACAAAAGTTGGACTCCTATATACCAATATGAGAAAGACAATTTTATTGATAAGTTATAGCTACTCTAAGGGTGCTAGTTGTCAACATCATAATTGGAAATAAGACTACAACATCATCCTTTTTTGTAATTGGGGACAATCCTATTTTTTCTGTCTTACTAGGGGAAGACTAGATCCACTCAAATAAGTGCCTTCTATCTATGATTTACTAGGATGATATTTTGGGATAAAGATCATTTTGAAGTAGTAGAAGCTTAATATAATCCATGTATGGTCAATATGCATTTGCTAGAGGCCATCGTTTTTCGCCCTATATAAAACTAATTGAAAATAGAACTACCTCTATGAAAAGGTAAGCTCAAGTGCTCAACTATGGCCTTAGAAGAGAGGAACTAAACCATCCTTAGCTTGGGATCTTCACCTACCTAAAAGCACTCAAGTCTTTTTATGAAGATATGTCTAATATGAGATTTTCAACTATGCATTTTATAGGTTTATGTAGCACTAGGATCCAAATATTTTCACAAAAAGATGAAAACATTAGTCCACACAAACACCCCAATGATCAAAACAAGCATGAAATTTAGATTTGAAAAGGGAAAATACCTTGGTGATGGTGAAAAATGAAGAGCAAGAGTCAAATTCTTTCCAACCGTCAAATAGGTTCTTCATCGATGCAGCAAGATCACCATGAATTTTCCCTCAAATGGTCTCCTCCATTTGGGAAGAAATTTTTACTAGAACTCTTCAACCCTTTCAAGATTCTACAGTCCAAATTTTAGGTCGATCAAAACTCCAATGGTACTCCTAGAAGAAGCAAAAATTGGGCGTCAGAAATTGCTCCAGTCAAAAGCAAAAGTAACCAAAATAGATTGCCTCTAATGCAAACGTCCACACATCCAATCTATGGCCCATCCTTTTAGAAAGGCTAAACAATCTGAAGAGAATGAGGAGAGGAAGGCTGGGAATATTGATGTGAAAGGAGAAGAGAGAATGAGAGAGTGATAGAAGACTAACAACTTAGATTCCTACTATACAATATTATTGGGAGAAAATCACACAAAATGTGCACACTTCACATCTATCTAGCCAGCCACTATACCATATCCATATATAGAAGTGGTCACACACTTCCTACAAGGAGGTGATGCCAAGTGTCCTTTGTTCAAGTGGCCATTCACTTTATGATTAGTGAATTTAACTGAAGTACAAATTTTATCTTAATTTAACTCTTAAATTAATTTGATCAATTTAACATTTAAATTGAACAAGCTAAAATGACTATAATTTTACCTCCTCCAAAAATACAGTCGTGAATTTTCTAACTCTTAAAAAATTATCCTTCCTTCAATAGACCATGTCTTTGGCTTTTTTGTGTGATCCATTAGGTTCTACCATTCATTAGACATAGGCTCACAACTCGTGACTTTTAGAATGTTAAATATTAACTTTAGATTAAATTCCTTTAAAGTAAATAACTCAATTCAATTAATCTCATTAATTAAAGAATACCCAATCTTCATGGTCAATGTCCAACTTCAAGCCTATCGAGCCCAACTAATTGACCAAAATGAATGCTTTTAAAGAACCATTCGAGCATTTCTTGTACCATGCAAATACAATTCTTTCATCTCCTATCTCCCAAAAGAAGCATAGGACAAGATATTTGTTGGCTCCCTAACAGCCTCAATACTATATTTCTATTCTTAATGTTCGATTCCTTTTGTGACCTTATCTTTACAAACACTTTCCAAAATTGTTACATCACCTTGTGAAAGGAGTTTTTGAAATTGATCATTATAGAACACATAGGAGATGTACTTGCCCTTCGCAAAGATGAGGAGTTAAATTCCATCTTGGATCTTATAAACCTCTATGCCAAATAGCTTACACCTAATCTCTACCTAAAAGACCTATTAGGTGGTCAAGGAAACATCAAAGCATGATGATCAAACACATGGTTACCATGGACCCTTAGGTCAGAAGACTAATAATATACATTAGCATAAGTAGGAGAACTAACCACTACCGACTTGCCACTATAGCTATCTAGTGGATTCTCTTGTGGGTCTTCAGTGCCTTGTTCTCTAACAAGCCCCTACTAATATGCAGTCGTATCTCATACAGTTGCTCATGAAATGGAGCAATTTCTAACCCTTGGATTTATGTATCATTAGTGCAAGTCTATCAGATCTTAGATGTTCTATCTCATAAGATCTTATGACTTGGAAGATTTAAGATTACAACTGTGTAAGATTTATTCCATGATCACCACCCAGTGCATGACCAAATTCCATAGTCTTGTGTGATCTAGGGACTTCATCCAAATGCAAGTGACGTAAATAAAGAGCATAATATGTAGATGGCCATATAATTGGCTTGAATATCATCCAATCAAGATTGTCTTACAAGGAAATAATTTACAAGGCCAATCTAATTAGCTTGTGGGGTACTATTCCAAAAATCTCCCACTTGTACTAAAGCCAAAGCCCTATGGCCTTGAGACCCATCTTCTCAAGATGTCTTTTAAAGACCATTAGCATTTAAGGGTTTAGGCAGTGGTTTTGCTGTATTCTCTTCTAAGGCAACTTTATCCACTTAGTTGTTACCTCTATTAATTGATATCATATATCAAATGATAACCCATTTATTGTCTTTGGATCACTGATGAGATCTTAGCTCAAGTCCTAAATTATCTTCAAAAGATAATCATAGGCTCATGCACGCTAGGTACTACATCCAACTCTTGGAAGAAGTTTTTCATCCTACCACTTTTTTTTGTAGTTTCCTAAACCAAAAATTATTTCACCTCAGTGGTTATCTCAACCATGGCATCTTGTTAGAACCCTTTCAACTCACCATGCTACCATTAAGGTAAAATATAAATCCAAAAGTAGATTTTAGATTATCTATATTGGATTGGAAACTTGAATCCAAAAATCCCTCGAGTTTCAATTCTCCATTGCTATATACAAAAAATAAATCCTTAGTTCTTCTCAAGTCCTTAAAAATTGCTTTTACGATGGTATTTGATCCTGGTGAGAGGTATATGAGACATTCATTCCAATAACTGAGGTATAAGGTATATGAGATATTCTTCATTTCTCTTCTTCAGTTTTGGGGGCCATAGACTTTGAGAGACGAATGCTATCTGCTATGGGAAGGAATCCTCTCTTAGATTCTTCCATACTAAACATCTTTATTATTTTGTTAATGTACGGGATTTGGAAAAGCCCTAGTCTGCTCCTCGATCTATCTCTATAGATACATATTCTTAATATGTAGGATGCTTTTGCCAAATCCTTCATGAAGAATTGAGTAGATAACTATACTTTAGTGCACTCTAACACTCCTACCTCATTTCCAATGAGAAGGATTTCATTGATGTAAAGTATAATAAACTGTACACTACTCCCACTGGCCTCTTGCACATGCATGGTTCATACATATTTTTGACAAAGCTAAATGATTTGATTTTCTAATCAAAACATATGTTCTAAGTTCCAGACACTTGTTTGAGTCCATAAATAGACCTCTAGAGTTTGCAAACTTTTTTCTCACTCTCCTTGGATTTAAAATCTTGTAGTTGCTATATATGAATCCTTTCTTCAATATCTTCATTAAGCAAAGCTATTTTTACATCCATTTGCCATACCTCATAGTCATAATATGCGGCTATAGCAAGTAAAATCTGAATGGACTTAGGCATAACGATTGGTGAAAAAGTTTCCTCAAAATCAATACCGTGTCTTTGAGTATAACCTTTTGCCACTAGTCATGCCTTAAAAGTCACCATTTCTCCATCTACCCTAAACTTTTGCTTATAGATCCATTTGCAACCAATAGAAACTATTCCCTCTGGTAGATCTATCAAAATCCACACTTTATTTAGGTACATGGAGTTCATTTTAGATCTCATGGCTTTTAACCAACATCTTAAATCTATATCCAACTTAGCTTCCTCATAGGTCTTCGGATCATCATCCAATTATCCTATCTCATGAAGAAATTTGAACCTTTCTGGTTGGTTTTTAATCCAATCCAACCTTCTCAGAGGTTGTGTATGAGGCATTTGAAATTCTTTTATTTCCACCGCCTATGGGATTTCTTGATCGTCTTAAACTTCATCAAGTTCAATGACAACACCCTTTCTAACCAATAGAAATTTCTTTTCCAAAAGGTGGGCGATCCTTGAAACAAACACTTTTTGTTCTAAGGAATCATAGAAGTAACCCATAGACTCTCTAGGGTATTATACAAACTTACACAAGGTGGATCTACTATCCAACTTATCTCCCACTATTTGTCTTAGATATGCAGGAGATCCCCAAACCTTGAGATATTGGTAAGAGGGAGCTTTGTCATGTCGTATCTCATATGGTGTTTTTGGCACCGACTTTGAAGATATTATATTTGGTAACCTCAGTGCCATTTTTAGGGTGTATCCCCAAAAGGATATAGGCATATCGAAAAATCTCATCATGGAATTTACCGTGTCCAATAGGGTATGGTTTCTCCTTTTAGCTACTCCATTATGTTGGGGTGTGCTAGGTAGAGTCCATTAAGAGAGAATTCTATTCTCCTTTAGATAATCCAAGAATTTGGTACTTAAGTATTCACCACCTCGATCCAATCAAAAGGCTTTAATACATAGTCCCTTTTGCTTTTCTACTTCATTCTTATACACTTTGAATTTTTCAAAGGTCTTAGACTTATACTTCATAAAATACACATGTTGTATCGACTATAATCATCAATGAAAGTGATGAAGTAAGAATAGCCTTCTTTCCCACTAACTCTTAGTAGACCACAAACATCTATATGGATCAAATCCAAAGGGCTTGTAGAGCTCTTCATTTGTCTTATAAAAGGAGCTTTGGTTATTTTTTCCTTCAAACAGGATTCACAAGTAAGAAGATCCTCAATGCTACTAATATTTAGTACTTTAAGAGCTTCTATCTTGTTCATCCCATTTTTGGAGATATGCCCAAGTTTTGTATGTCATAACATGGCATCTTCTTAGATATCTAATTTTCATACTTAGTTGAAAATGCATCAGTGATGGTTAAGAATCCAATATATACAATCCTTTGTTAAGTGTACCAGAGCAATTAAAGAACCAATTTTTTAATGCCTTCAATCTCCTATTTAATATAGAAGGATCAAATTCACTATCCAAAATGGGAATTGAAATAATATTCTCAACAATATATGGTATGTTATAACAAAGGTCCAATATAAGTATAGAATTCCCTAAGTCTAACTTATTGTATGCCTTCAACTTTGGTCACAACTCTTGCTCCTTAGCCAAGGTGGCGGATCATATCCTCATTACTTAGGATTATTCTTCTTTCTATTCTTTTGTAACAAATTACAAAGAAAAGAACCATATGTGATATCATATATGCACGAGGAAGAATTCATCTCAATAAAGTACTTGCCTTTCTTAAGAGAGGCAAGGTTACCCTTGCAAATGGCTTTTAATGGTCTATCTTGTCAAAGTATAAACAAATAATATCAACTATTTCCTTTATAATCTTCTTAACTTCTCCATATGGCTTTAACAGTTGTTTTCCCTTAAAGAAAGAACCTTTCTTCCTTTTATCTCTCTTTCTAGCACTCTTTGGGTCCATAGACATGGAAGAGGAAACAAGTGTTAAAAGTTTTCCCTTATCATGGTATTCTCCTTCTAGATTAACACTTTGATCAATAAAACTTGACAAGAATGTGAGGATCAAATCCTCATGGAGATCATTGTCCATCATAATATCCAAGTTGAAAAATTTCTCCAAGCTTAGTCATCTTTAGACCATAGTCGATGACACATGACCTTAAATTTATCCTAGCCTGAAAAATCTCCTTTGACAATATGAACTTTCATACCTCGTTTGCTTTATAGCTCTGTAAATTTTAACCAAGCTACCATTCATGTGTCCTTGAGACTTTTAAAGTTAGTAGATGCCATCATGAGACTAAGGGATAGGATGATCCTAAGACCAATTCGTGAACTTTTCATGTGTCTCTAGATCTACATTAATCCCAAAGGGATTAGGAATACCATGATATAGGACATATACCCATTTCTAGGAATCTAGAACAATTTTTGAGGTTAAGTTAATTGTGGAAGTTTGGCCTGATTGGTTTATTAGTTTCTAAAATAACGTTGAGTGGAATTATTAGCTATTATAGAGATTTCACAAATCCTCAAAGGTGAAAAAGAGAAAATAAACATGTGATTGAATTTGATATTAAAAATATGTTCATGGTCTTTCAAACAAGTTTTCTTCCCACTATTTTATGAAATTCTTCACCCCTAAAAAGAATTTGGGAAATCAAATTTTCTAGTATAATCAAAATTACAATGACTCACCAATGGACCCCAGTGACTGAGTGCCATCCATGAGCAATTGAAGGGTAAACAACTTTTGCTAATTACATCTCATGCAACTTTTAATATATTTTACGTCACTTTTCATATAGACTGACATGAACATGTACTATTTATACTACTAAGTGCCTAAGTCCAACCTACTAATCATACTTCAACTTAAGATGGCCTCACAACATCCCCCGTGATCAACTGCCAATGCTTGAGGATTCTTAAGTCAAAGATGTATCTCATGCTAAGTGTATACTCATAGCTTTCCTTCTAAGCGTGACTCCTGTGATCAAGTACCATCACATAAAATTAGTAGCATCATCATGGCATATACTATTGGTGGAAGGCTTGGATTAATTAAAACTCTTTTAATTTATAGCCATTTTGACTTGATATTTGAAAAAATTTAGATGTTCTAAGTGGGGGATTTTGCTTGCAAAGATTTCATCATTTTTATCTTCTTATTTAGGTTCTTTATATCCTAATCATGCATCTCATACATCATTAGGATATGAAAAGCATAAATAAGTATATAGCCTAGCATGCTCCTAGGATGGGATGACCATGAGCCTAATCAAGTGATGCACTTAGAGTTATTGGTGTATTACTTGGTTGATTTTAGTTGGGTTGATTAAATTAAGATATTACATAAGTGTATCCCATACATTTATGGGTCTTCAAGTCTCCTTGGATCCTCTTTACTCCTTGCAACTTTTACAATAGAAAGAAAACCTCACTCCTAGTGATTCTACTCTCATAACTTTTACAAGATAAAACAAGAGGCATGCAAACCCCATTTAATACAACCTATTTCAGTAATTCAAACAAATAAAATCAATATTAAAGGCCTATGATCATCCCCATTTATTCATCATCCATTCAATATTTAAATGAACAATAAATAAATCAAGAATTGACATTCAATTCCAACAATTAATTGCTAATCATATTAAAAAATAATTGATCATGCAAGTTTGGAGATCAACTTTAACAAGTTTAAAATCAAACAAATGTGTCCACCACATTTTTAAGAGTTTGCACAATATTTGTACAACTATTATGTGCATTTCAACACCACTACAGTCACAAAAGGAACCCAAAAGCTCAAATTCGCTCAAGACCAAATTAGGCGCTATTCACTGAGGCTAGTTTATGGTTTGGCAACAACCTTTTGGTCACAGCCTTACCATGAGCTGCCAACTGCCAACAGCACCCCTGTTTTGGGGTCAAATGTGAATCAAGCCATTTTTGGCTCAATTTTTGTGTATCAAGATTTTTAGAACAACTTTTAAATATCAAAACACACAATATGGATAAATCTTTCTGATTAAAACACCTTTTAAAATTGAAATATCAAGTGCCCAAAGATGCTTGAAAAACAAGTTTAAGCAAGAATCATTTTTTTGCAAAAATCTCCAATTATATCCAATCTTATTGGACCCAAAAATGACCAAAACAACTTAAGGACATTCAAAACATGCTTTATTAAAATAAATCATTCAACAATACCAAATAAAAATTTAACATAAAAAAAATGAATCAAAACATGCCCATCATATGATTTAACAATTAAAGCACATAATAGCATAATTCAATCCATCAATCAAGGAGCCACAAGCAAGATTATCCATACACTCCAACCCATCATATGGATTGAGTACATGGATATTTTGATTAGTTCTTCACAAAAACCAATCTTTCAAGCCAAGCAAAATCCAAATCCATGCATTAATATAGCTTTGATACCACTTGTAGGTTTGTGTGGCATTAGGGTCCAAATATTTTCACACAAAGCTGAAAAAACTAGTCCACACAAACACCCCAAGGTTCAAAGCATGAAAAAATTCAGATTTGGAAAGGGAATATACCTTTTTGATGGCAAAAAATGAAGAGCAAGAGTCAAACTCTTTCCAACCATCAAATGGGCTCTTCACCGGCGCAACAGGATCACCACCAATTTTACCTTTGATGGAATCCTCTATTTGGGCTGAAACTTTTACTGAAACTCCTCAACCACTTCACTATTCTACAGTACAAATTTTAGGCTGATCAGAACTCCAGAGGTACTCCTAGAAGAAGCAAAAAATAGGTGCCAGCAACTGCTCCAGTTAGGAGAAAAAGTAACCAAAATAGATTGCCTCTAATGCAAATGTCCACGCACAAAATCTATGGCCTATTCTATATAGAAAGGCTGGAAAATATATAGACAATGAGGGGAAGAAGGCTAGGAATTTTGAGGTGGAAGGAGGAGGGAGAAGGAGAGAGTGATAGGAGGCTAACAACTTAGATTCCTACTATACAATATTGTTAGGAGAAAATCACACAAAATGTGCACACCTCACACCAATCTATCCAGCCACTCTACCATATCCATATATAGGAGTGGTCATACATCTTCTATAAGGAGGTGATGCCAAGTGTCTCTTGCTTGGGTGGCTAATAACTTTGTGATTAGTGAATTTAATTGAAGTACAAATTTCATCTAATGAAATGTCTTGCAATTAAATTATAATTCTTATTAAATAAAATTTTCGTTTAATAATTCTCCCAAAAATTATCTCTTCAACTTAATTAAATTAAATACTTTAATTTAATCAGTAATCGTTTGACTTAACTTTTAAGTTAAAGCACTTAACAATTTATGGTTGTTAAAATTAGCTCAACCCTTAAATTAATTTTGTCCAATTGATAGTTTTGTGACATCAATTAATTAATATTTAATTAATTGATCTAAATTTAACTTTTAAATTAATTTGACCAATTTAATATTTAAATTGATTAAGCTAAAATGACTACAATTTTGCTTCCTCCAAAAAAACAGTTATGAATTTTCTATCTCTTAGAAAAAATTTCTTCCTTCAATTGACCATGCCATTAGCTTTTGTGTGTGACCCATTAGGTTCTACCATTCATTGGACATAAGCTCACACTCCTTGTGACTTTTGAAATATCAAATATTCACTTTAGTTTAAACTTATTTAACCAAGTGATTCAATTCAATTAATCTCATTAATTGAAGAGTACCCAATCTCTATGATCAATATCCAACCTCAAGCCCATGGAGGCCAATTAATTGGCCAAAATGAATGCTCTTGAAGAACCATTCTAGGTTACGTATATATGCAAATATGGTCCTTCCATCTCTTATCTCCCAAAAGAGGCCTAGGACAAGATATTTATCAACTCTCTAATAGCATTGATACTATATTTCTATTCTTAATGTTTAATTCCCTTTGTGACCTCATATTTGAAAATGCCTCACAAATTGTCACATCACCTTGCGTAAGGATTTCTTAGAATTGATTGTTATAGAACACATAGGAGATGCACTCACCTTTTACAAAAATAAGAAGTCGGATTTCATCTTGGATCTCACAAACCTCCATGCCAAGTAGCTCATATCCAATATCCATATAAAAGACCTACTAAGTGGTCAAGGAAGAGTCAAAGCATGGTGACCGGACACAAGGTTACCATAAACCCTCAGGTCAGAGAACTAATAATATGCACTAACATAAGCAGAAAATTAGCTACTACCAACTTGCCACTACAGTTATCTAGTAGATTCTTCGGTAAGTCTTTAGTGTCTTATTCCCTATTAAACATTAGCTAACATATACCCATATCTCATACAGTTGCTCATGGAATGGAGCAATCTCCAACCTTTAGATTTATACATCACTAGTGCAAGTCTATTCGGATCTTAGATATCCTTTCTCATAAGATCTTATAACTTGAAATATTTAAGATTACGATTTTGTAAGACTTATTCCATGATCACCACCCAGTGTGTGACCAAATCCCATAGTCTTGTGTGATCTAGGGGTTTTATCTAAATGCAAGTGAAGTAAATAAAGAGCATAATGTAGCTGGCCATATAATAAATATCATTCAATCAAGATTGTCTTACAAGAAAATAGTTTACAAAGTGAATTTGATTGACTTATGGGAAATTATTCCAACAATCTCTCACTTGTCCTAAAGCTAATACCTCATGGTTTTAAAACCCATTGTCTCAAGATATCTTTTAAAGATCGTTAGCATTTAGGGGTTTAGACAATAGTTATGTTATATTCTCTTTTGAGGTAACTTTATCCACTAAGTTGTCACCTCTATCAATTAATCTCATATATAACATGATAACACATTTATTGTCTTTGGATCATTGATGAGATCTTGGCTCAAGTCCCAAATTGTCTTCAAAAGATAATCGTAAACTCATGCACTCTAGGCATTACATCCAACTCTTAGATAACATTTTTTATCCAAACACCTTTCTTTGTAGTTTCCTAAACCATAAATTATTTCACCTTAGTGGTTTTCTTGGCCATGGCATCTTGTTAGAACTCTTCCAACTCACCATGTCGCCATTAAGGCAAAATGTAAATCTAAAAGTAGATTTTAGGTCATTTACATCGGAAACTTGAATCCTAAAACCCCTCGAGTTTCAATTCTCTATTGCCATATACCAAAAATAAGTCCTTAGTTTTTCTCAAGTAGTTAAGGATTACTTTTATAGCTATCTAGCGACTCTCATCGGGATCGAATTGGAACTACTTATAGTGCTTATCGAGTATGCCACATCCGGTCTAACACATTAAACTATATACATTATGTTTCCAATAATGGAGGCATAAGGTATATGAGACATTCTTCATTTCTCTTTCTTAATCCTGGAGGCCATAGACTTTGAGAGACGAATGCCATGTCCCATGGAAAGAAATCCTCTCTTGGATTCTTCTATACTAAACCTCTTTAGTATTTTTGTCAAAGTATGAGGTTTGGCAAAGCCCCAGTGTTCTCTTTGATCTATCTCTATAGTATGTATTCTTAATACGTAGGATACGTTTTGTAGATACTTCATGGAGAATTGAATAGATAACCATGCTTTAGTATACTCTAATATTCCTACCTCATTTCCAATGAGAAGGATGTTATCGATGTAAAGCACAATAAAATGTACACTACTCCCATTGGCCTCTTGCACACACATGGTTCATACATATATTTTACAAAGCCAAATAATTTGACTTTCTAATCAAAATATATGTTCTAAGTTCCAGACATCTATTTGAGTCCATAAATAGACCTTTGGACTCTGCAAACCTTTTGCTCACTTTCCTTAGATGTAAAACCTTGTGATTGCTACATATGAATCCTTTCTTCAATGTCTCCATTTAGGAAAGCTGTTTTCACATCCATTTGCCATGCCTCATAGTTATAATATGTGGCTATGGCAAGTAAAATTTGAATGGACTTAGACATAGCGATCAAAGAAAAAGTTTCCTCAAAATCGATACAGCCATGTTAATTTTGACAATAATACTACAGAAAAATGAATATTCACATGAATACATGTAAGCTTTTTTAAAGAAAGGTTTCGAATCCCACAAATAGCTAGTGAAGAAAGAAATTGAGAGGGTACTTGATGCCAAGTTCATCAATTCCACTAAATATGTTGCGTGGCTAGCCCTATACTCCCAGTTCATAGAGGTTGAGAATATGTGTTGTCTACATGAACTTTAACTTAACAACCCCAAAAGATAAGCAATGCCCTTGAAGGCCACCCACCAAAAGGTGAGTACATAATGCTAGTCGACACTATTTCTAGGCATGGGGTATGTTCTTTTCTTCATGAATAGAGCTTTTAGCTACAAGTAGATGCTCATTGCCAAAGAAAACATCCACAATATTACATTTAGCTGTCTAAGGTCGATTAGTATATTCATATAGTTATGACATTTAGATTAAAGAACATTAGGGCAACTTACCAAAGATTCATGAATTACATATTCCACAACTTAATTGATCATAGCATGAAAATTTATAATGATGAAGAAATAGTTAAATTAATTAATTTTCACCAATATTTTTAGCTAATTTAGAATTGGCTTTTAAGAGAATAAGGAAACATGACTTAAAGATGAATCTAACCAGGTGCGCATTAGGAGTATTGATTGAAAGTTGTTTAAATTTTCTCTTTTATCATAAAATTGTAGATATTGAGAACAACAAAGGTAAAGCTATATTGGAGACCAAACTACCCTGAAACCAAAAATAGTTGAGAAGCTTAACAAGGCATATCAAGTTTCTTTGAAGATTCATCACTAACATAATAGGAAAGATGAAGGCAAATTCACCTCTCTTCAAGTAAAGAAATGCCCAACAGTTCATTTAGGGAGAAAACTAATAGCATGCCTTCAACTAAATTAAGCAATGCTTGGCTAATACACTAGTATTGGTACCACTTTCACTATGTAAACCCTTGGAACTCTATATCTTGGCAACTAAAGAATGCATAGGCTATTTATGAGCCTAGGGTCCTAAATACAAGTTTGAAAAGCTATCTTTTACACCTTAGTTGACTATTGCATGATGCTAAAATTAGTAACTACCTATCTAAAAGTTATCCTTTATGAAATTGAAGTATTATCTATTTTTGAAAGAGGTTTAGACATATACAAGACAACGTAGTCAAGTATTTGCTTAATTGGCTTACTTTGCAAGGAAACTAGTTAAGTGTGATATCAAGATAAACTCATTAGAGAACACATGCCATTAAAAGCTATTAAAAGATAGGTGAAAGCTAATTTTCTAGCGTACCACCCCAACATCAATGTGTGAGACCTATTAGTGGAAGCTAATGTTATCTTTAGATTGAGCCCTAAATTATGACATTCAATAAGTTAAATACATAGAATGACTTTATAATAAACATTACTATCACTAGCTCAACAAAGGAATTATAGGTTCTCATTCCAACTAGGACTAAGGGATTCAAACAACCAAGATGAATATGAAGCTCTTATTATCAACTTGTGATTGCCAAATCCTTGGAAACTCAATCATGCAAATATAGAGAGATTCACAATCATGTAGCAATCTTAAATTGTTACTTTATTTCAAAACAACAAGTAACCTCATCAAACAATTCATTGGCATAATAATTATGCACATTTGGAGGAAATAGAATTAACAAGCCAACACCCTAGTCTAGTATATGTTAGGGTTCAAAGAATTGCACATTAATTGGAATAAGGAGCCCATTAAGAATTGAAGAGTTGAACTAATCAAATACCTTAATAACTCATTGACAAAAATAGGTTTCAAGATAGATAAAACTATAAACTATATCCTTTTAGATAGAGAGTTGTATTAATAAAGATTTCAATGATTATTATTTCAATGCTTGGACAAACACCAAGCATTACAAGTTATGGTAGAAGTTGATGTAAGAGTATGTGGAGTTCATTGGTTTGACCTAAAGATAAGGTGGATATGCTATTGGCATAGTTATGATTGGCTAGCAATAACAATTGATTGATACAAGTATGCTTCAGATTGGAAAGCATATTCGTTGCACACCTCACTGTAGAAAGTCTAGCTGAGGAATCCTATGCAATCATCAAGCCTTAGCTTTTAATAGGTTAAGTGATAAATCTTATGGAAAAATATCACCACCATCTTTTAGGAGACATAAACATATCCTAGTTGTAATTTACTAGTTAATCGAATGGGTAAAAGCTTAGTCAATGATGAAAATTATGCACAAAGATATGGTTAAATTCATTAAAGAGAAAATTATATTTAGATTCAAAATTTCACAAATTATACATTTAACCAAAGGACTATATTTAACAAATAGAAAGTGATAGCATTTATCTAATAGTTTGGCGTATGGATAATCTACTTCTTACCATATTACACTCATGCTATTGAGTAAATTGAAGCTACCAACAAAATCCATGGTTGATATGACAAAAAGGGTTATAGAAACTACGTAAATGTGATGACATAAGATCTTACTAGAAGTGCTCTAGGCCTATTAAAATTCCAAGCTAACCTATGATGACAATATTGTGCTATTGTTGGAGGTACAAGTCAAATCATTCATCATAGCTAAGTAAAATAACTTAAACCTTAGTGAGTACTTTCAAACAATGTACATGGAACTCGACTCGTTAGACAAAGATAAACTAATGGCACTAAAAAATATTCAACAACACAATAGGTGCAAAGCTAAGGCCTACAACTATAGAATCTAAAACATTTAGCAAAGGATATTTAGTATGGAAGATCACTTTACCTAATGGGGTAAGTGATAACAAGTTTGACAAATAGTTACCTAGCTAGGAGGTTATTCTATTATTAGCTAGGTTATTCATGCAGATGCCTATTAGATCATTGATATGGATTGAAAGGAAATAAATAGAATAATCAACAAAAAATATCTAAAGGAATATTATACTACTCAAAACTAGAGCAAGGTCCTTTCCAAAAACTAGTAAAGTGTCGGTTCGCCTTCATAGGAACATGCGTAGAGGAATTTTACTTTGGCTAAGGAGAATAAGAAGAAAAGGAGGAGACTACTTTAATAGCAGTGCTAATATAAGTCCTCAAGGTGGAGTCTTTTTTTCTCTAGACTCTTTCACTTATACTTTTCTTCTTAGCCCATGCATTTGCAAATTCAATTTAAGTTTCTTTAGAGTAGGCAAGTATTCCAAGGTCTTAGGTTAGGCTAAACAATGTTTAAGTCTCATACTCAATTAAGTTCAAGAAAGAGGACATCAATTCATCAGTTAGATGAAGATAGAGAAGGAACCAACGCAATAGCCTTATGGCAACCTATTCGCATGCATAGTGGCGAAGCTAGGTGCTTGTTGGGTGCCTAAGAGACAGCCTGTACAACAACTTGCTAGGGTGCTCATAGGTTACCTATATTGGGCGCTTGCGGGATGCTCAAGGTTGTCGTCCATCAGACATTAGCCTCAGGTGCCCATGGGATGCCTTAGGTAGGCACTCACCATGACCTATTTTTTAGCACATGCATCACTCATGGATTAGTTTGTGCTTGTAGAGGTCATCTTTCATGGTAAGTTGCAATGTATCCTAGTTCTTCTTCTAGGGTACAACCAATCCAAACCTTAGAAAGTTCTGTAGAATTTCTAGGTAAGAGTGAGATTATAGAGTCGTTTTCATTATCTAGTTTTAATTTAGAAGAGAAGGGATATTTTGATGAAGAGTATAAGAGTGTTCTTGCTGGGAATGATAATTTTTTAAAGGCAATAAAGATTAAGTGTTTGCTTGAGTCGGAGGAGTTAGGCATCTTGAGATATAGGATTTACGTATCTGATGAATTCAAGTTTATCTCTCATTTTTCTCTAGATAACATGATTCCGTATCTTAGAAGGTATTTCACAATTTTTAGTAAACATTTCACTTTTGGTTTCTCTTTTCCTCTTGAACCTCTTTTGTTAGATATACCATTTAGTTATCGTGTATGTTTAAGTCAATTTATGCTGAACTTCTCTACATCTTTCTTAAGGTTTCATTGTGTCCGAGAGTGCTGGGTTTGCCATTATTTTTAGATAGCTACCATACCTTGTTTAGGTTTGTAAGGTGCCAAATAAACCTTTTCTTTCATTCTTTTACTAAGCTATACAACAAGTTTTCTATTGGTTACCTTTATCCATATGTCCTTAGAAGGATAGATTTTTATTGTCAAGGATGAGGGTTGAGATGGTCCCTGCAAGTAGAGTAGTTCCCCTTATTTGATTTGCCTTGGTCAAGTACATCAGGACTTTACATGAACTTTGCTGAAATAAGGTTGTTTGATCTTTCTTTCAACATCACTTATATATTTCCTATTGGTACTTAGCATATTTTATCTTTTAATTTATAGTTCTTGCTTATGCTCATTCATGCATTTTTATATGTTTTTGCACATTGCTCGTGCATTAACTTAGTTCTTGTTCTCTTTATTGACAAAAAAAATTGACTTTGCTAAGATTCACACTCGATGGGCAAAAGAAGGAGCAGATAAGAGATGTATTGTAGAGTAGCATCACAAAAAGACATACCAGTGAACATTGCTCTAGCCCCTCAGGTCGTTAGCCAAATGAGGCGTGTGCCCCACCAACTCCTATTGCTATATGTGTTGAGGTTGAGGTGTTGTTTTTTGGACATGTGGGGAGCATGTTCGTACATCTACTACTTGCCCTCAGTTTATTTATGCTTTCTATGCTGACAAGGGCAAAAGACTCATTCACTATAATTTGCAATATAGTTGTAGTGTGCAATCTCATTGGGATGTTAATGAGACTATGTTTAATGCAAATCGTACATAAGATGTGGTGTGTGAATATGATCAAGAAAGTTAGAGTTATTCTCTTCTTCCTAATTAGTTAAGATAGTCATTGGCAATTTCACTCGAGTATGAATTTATTTCTTTATTTTAATTTCTTCTCTTTTTCATTGCTCTCGTCATGATTGTATGACTTTGGACGATTTTTGCATTTTTCCATCATAGGGGTGGAACTTAGCTAGCAAATATCCCCCCAAGCAGAGGAAGCATTGTCTACAATAAAACATCTTAAGAAAGAAGATGCTAAAGCAATCAGGCAGCATAACTAGAAGAAGGAGAAGTTAGCTTAGCTACTAAAAGAGTACCAACATTTGAAGGTAAAGTATGTGAAAGAAGTGAAGAGTGAGGAGAAATTCAAGAGTTCTAATACTGGGAAGATCTTCACCACTATCAACCGTGAGGAAGCATTAAAGGAGTTTCGAGAGCTTGATGAATTTCTTGAAGTAGTGGAAACAGAGGCGACTATAATTTACAACTAAACCATTTAAAGTTGTTGCCATATTCTAGGTGAGACTAAATGGTATTCTGAAGAAGATTTATTGATATTGGATCTTACCATCCCAATAAACATTGCTTCTAGAGAACCTAAGAGAAGTCTTGATAGAGTAGAGGTTGTAGTAGAGGAGCTAGCAGAGATAGCTCCATGGGAATGAAGATGTATATTTAAGATAGTAGTAGTGAGTAAGATTTATCTCTAGACAGTTGTTTAATATTTTTCCTTTCATATTAATGTTCTCCTTTAGAAGCTAAGTATTAGTTAAACATCTTGATGTTGTTTTCATTTGCTTGCAATAAAATTTTATTTTTATTTATATTTATTTTGTGTTCAAGCAAGTGTATAGTTAATTATATAACTTATTGACATTACATACTCATACTTTGTGAATTTGAGAGCAAAAAATTACTTCTCGATCATTTATGTAAGATGATAGATTAAAGCACACGTGCCAAGTGCCAAGATAAGGTGCAATAGCTGCATTAAGTTGCTCATTGGGTGTCTATCTAGGATGCTGCTCGGGCACCCCCCATTGCAGAGAGTCTCGAATGCATAATAGGCGCACTATGAGGCGTTCATGTGGTAGCCTCTAGTAGTAGTTCTAGGCACTTGTTAGGTGCCCTTTTATGAACAATCCCAAGCACTTGTAGGGCGCTTAACATTAGGTCACCTGGTAAGCGTCTAGTTTAGGCACCAGTAGGGCACCTTTTTGTCAAGGTTTTCAGGCATATAGCATTAGGGCAACAAAATTTTTTTGTGACTTTTTGCTAGATTTGCGATGGTGTAATGCCTTCAATAATTATCTTGGGACTTAGAAAATTTTTAAGTATGAATCATGATAGGTACTCTAGCATGTTCATGAAGCAGAAGTAATTACAAACATTAATGTGCAATAAGATTATTTTGGGGTGGCGTGGAGCCCCCCTTACCATTTTAATTTGCTAGTTCACCATACATGAAGTAAAATTCCTTTATGTAGGAAAATTGATGTTTTTGTGCTCAAATTGAGCTTAGACTGAGTGTTGAGGTGTTGTTACCTTTAAAGTGGACTTTTTTTGCTTGATGATGCATGTGTCTTTTGATGCATGCTTTAAGGAGTGTATTCAAGGTGGTTACCATGTACTCCTAAAGGGAACTAATAGTAGATTTTTTCAAAGAGCATCGTATACTCCTAAAGGAAGTTAATAGTGGACTTTTTCAGAGAGTGCCACGTATTCCCAAAAGGGAATCAATAGAGAACTTTTTTAGATGCCATATACTCCTTAAGGAAGCCAATATAGGACTATTGTAGGATGTCCTGTACTCCTAAAGGGAGCGATAGAAGACTTTTTCAGGATGTCTAGTACTCTTGAAGGGAGCTGATAGAAGACATTTTCAAGATGCCCCCTACTCTAGAAAGGAGTTGATTGTGGACTTTTTTAGAGAATGACTACCATGTCCCCCTTAGGGGCCAATAGTGGGATACCACATACCTCAGAGGACCTTTATAGTGGGCTTACGCTCGATAATTGCCACATACTCTTCACACTCCTCAATGAGCATTATAGTGGACTTGTATTTAAAGTTGCTTCAAATGCTCTTTAATTTCTGCAAAATCAAAGTCATAAAAGAGGTGTTTTATATAGAATATGAAAAGTTTGCATTAATTAGAAGAATGTTGATAAAGAACTAATATCATCCCCAAGTGGGTAGGCTTTATTAAAAAAAAAAGCTAGTAAAAGAAATTGAAATAAAGAAAGAATCAAACTAAGCTACATATCATGATGAGACATTGTCAGCAATGCACTTCAAATGCCATAGTGCAGTGCATGTGTTTCTCCAACATCTGCATTCAACATACATTTTTTACCTTTATCTTACTTCTTTAGGAGATCTTTCATATTATCAGCATAGAAGGCAAGCGACTTCATTCTTTTTACTATTCTTTTGCTGCTTTTATGTCACCTACCACTTCACCAACTTCATTTGGTGTGGGAAACTTCATCTTAAAGTGGTATGTAGAGTTACAACTTAGAATAAGTTTAGGATAGGCACCCCTGGGATCACGTTACACGCAAAAGGGGTCTTCATCACCAAAAACCTCACAATTTTCATCATCCTTTATGGATGTGTGCCTAAGGAAAGAGATAGTAGTATTTCTTTGAGTGCTTCCATGATATCTTGCATGAACCCTACCAAAAGGGTATTAATCTTTTGTAGTTGAGCATTATCCACCCAAAGTTGGAGAATGCGCAATGAAACAGAATGTTTGGAGAGCTACCATCATATACTAGTATTTTCTTAACCCAAAAATTGGCAAATGATGTTGAGATCACTAAGGCATCATTATGTCCTTCTCTTCTAAGCTTCATGTCTTCCTCTTCGAAGGTGATGTGAGGTATTGGTAGGCACTTCAAATACACCAAGGTAAGGTCAATAGCCTAGGCATGTGCTTGTGTAGCTACTCATGTTAGCACTTTCCTTGTGTTGAAAAAGGCTTTTCCAAATGGCCCTCCTGATATTACTGAGATGACTCTTGTTGTAAGGAGATTATCGAGGTCACTCCAGTCTTAATACTCCTTGGAAACTGAGTGGTCACTTGACTTCTTTTATAGTTCTCTTTTTTTTCTCTGGATGAATTCTTCTTTAGACTGGACACATTTTAAGCTAGTACTTTTTGAGGCATCCTCTTTGGATTAGCTTCTCAATTTTATCCTTTAGATGAAGGCCACTCCCCTATAGTATATTCGTCTACATAGAGGTAGTGGAATCATTCATCCAATTTGGGCTTCTTAAGCTTAGACGAGGTCTTCCATGATGCTAGTTAGATAAGATCATGCTGCATCACAATAGTTAGGATTTTTGTCTGGGATAGGATAAAGGACGTGTGTACGATGTGAGCATGAGGTAGGCTACCTCTTTAATCTCCTTGCCTCTGAGTGTGGTTACTCTCTTCTTGTGCATCTTTCGTTAAAGGTTTCTTGGGAGATCCCCACTTCCTTTATGCGCATGTATTTCTCAACATGCATAAAAAGCTTTTCTAGCGTAGTAGGTGGCTTTCTGGTCATTGACTCCTAAAACTTAAGATGCATAAGATTTTGTTAGATGATACAAGGAATAAAGCTCTTGACTGACATGCAGGAATCTCATGGATAGCTTGTACAAAGCAAGTGAGGCAAGTTATTAAAGTCTCTTCATCTTGCTAATTGATAGTAAATAGATATGCTACTATCTTAAGGTACTTATAGCTAATGGAGAAATTCCAGAGGAAACATTATGCCAGCATTTCCCATCTAGTGATAGAGCTTATTGGCATTTAGTTGAACCACGTCAAAGCTTGCTCTCTAAGAATGGTATAGAGAGCTTGTAGTATACAACCTCACTTAAGCTGTACAATTCTATCCTTGCTAAGAAGTTATTCAGGTGTTCTTAGGGATTTGTAGTATCATCAATCTCTAGCAGCTGAGTTATCTTTGTGCTATAGGGGAATGCTTTTGCTTAGATCATCAGAGAGAAATGACTATATCTTGGGAGTGTGACAGCCAATAGATGGTACTGTTTCCCAATTCTTATCGATAGTTGCAACACCAAAGAATACGTTTAGACTCTCGTACCTCTAATACATGCTATCTAGGGTCCACCTAAAATGAAGAGTAAATGTCTCCATAATGAGGTAAAGTAGGGGGAGTAATGCTATACCTTGAGTTAGCTCTTCACTTAGATCTTTCTTGAGAGGATAAAGCCTCCCTTGCTTCTATGGGAAGATTATTGCAGCTCTCAAGGATAATACTCCTCAGCATATTAGGCAATTGCCTTTGATGTAGCTCGAGCAGTGACATTCTCTAGCAAAGTTCTCCATACTTCCTGTGTGATAGGCAATTCTTCAATAGGATGAATTTATTACGCGAGAACTCCATCGGGTATTAATCATGCATTAAAAGTAGGATCTAATATTAGATCAAGTGGTGCTCTCACTAGTGACTCTCCATATCCTTGGATACGAGGTCAATTGGTTCATAGGATTACAAGCTCTTGACCTCATTTTCATCCTTAGTGTCCTTTTTCTTTCTTCAATTTTCCCATAAACAACACCAAAATTGTGCTGCTAAAAAATGAAGCGAGGTCCTTTCTGAAAAATAGTAATGTTGATTTGTCTTCTTATGAATGCTTACAGAAAAGTATGCTTTTCTCGAGAGTGCTTCTACTTTGAAAATTTTGGTCTAACGATATCTTGTGTCCTCTTTCTTTCTAGGACTTGATATTTATAAATTTTAATCTTAGTGAGTTTTGGCCTATTATGGTTTTTTTTGTCCTCTTTTTAGGCTTGACTTGTCTTTTAAGCTTGACTTGTCTTTGGGCTCTTTGGCCTATTTATATAGTTTATTAATCTTAAGGTTGATTTTTTATATTTTGTCAAATTGCCAAAATATCATTGTGTCCATTTTCAATCACATTAAATATCATCCGTCCATTTGAGATAAGCAAAAAAGAAATTGTAACAACGAAATGAAAATGTCCAAGGCAACCACAAGCCGGCTATCTAACCTTACAAATAATGTTTTTTCCTCAATTTCTTTTCGTTGCTCCCAAAAATTGACTTATTTTATTATGAAATGATAAAATGATTATATGGAGTCTTTATATCTTGAGGATTAGAAAACTAGGCGGTAGAGCAATGTCTTTAAATACTTAGCTAAAGCAACATTTTTAGGCACCACTAGTTGAGCATCATCAATCGAAATTGCTATCATTCTTCTATTTGATATTACCATATCCCTCAAGAAAGCTCTTGACTTTTAAACACTCTCTAACTCAACTTGGCCAGAGAAAGGTTTCTCTCCAACAACTTCTTTGGAGGAGCAAGCAAATTGATCTCATTATTTTGAATGATGACAAATGTTTATAAAAATTTGTCTTCATGTTCAAATTGTCTTTAATTTCACCACCATCTTTTGGTGTTGAAGCCCAACAAGCGCAACTACAGCTAAATCTTATCTTGTTGTTCCTTCAACTTAACAAGCTTGGCAAAAAGTTATTTCCTTTCCAACAAGCATTTCTGTAAGTCTTTCTCAAGAGCTGCATACTTAAACTTCTAATTAGCCTTCAAGGTCTCTAGATCAACCAACTCGCCAAACTTAGGGCACTCATCTCTTCCTTCTCCTAGTCTGTTTCAAAGCTAAAAGGATGGACAAAATAACAAACATGCACTCTAAAGCCATTCAACCAAAGAGGTATAACCATATTAGTAAACTTCTGCAATCATCTTCAAAAGCTAAAAGGCATGAACTATCTTCACATTTTATGGAAAATCCTTTGTCAAATGCTCTTCAACAAATCTCAAATGTGTAGGAAAAAGAGAAGAGGAACATATATTCAAGTTAGGGAAAGATATAATGTACCTAGCTTAAAGGATTGACGAATAGTATCCTCAGGAATGTGGGCAAAAGAGGAGATCGTTGTAACTAATATATTTCTTTTCTAATGGTCATTTTAGCAAACTAGACAGTAGATAACATTTCAACTTCTCCTACAAAATGCAATGACTATAATCTAGGCAAGCAAAGCAAGAATGAATTGGAGAAACTTCTTTGCCTGAATAAAGGTCAGTTTTAGCAAGAAATTTTTCAAGTTTAGCTGAAAACTCATAGGAGCCAATATCTTCACCTCTCCAACCATATTTTACCTAGGTGTGAACACAGTTATATATGTTTTGACATCAACAGGAACAAAATAGCTCCTAGGCAAACCACCAAAATGCAAATTAACCAATATTACTTGCAAAAGCATCAAAGAGGAAAAAATTAAAAAACTTTAGCTTATCTTAATTTATTTGATCCTGAGTATTGATCTTAGTTGCATCCAAAACAAGTTTGCTTCCTCTACACCATATAATAGATACTATCTTAGGACACAAAAATGGGGGTTACAGGGATCAACAGAGATAGCATTATTACAATCCGTGGGCTTCAACCCTAAAAGCAAGTCCTAAGTTGAGAGGTAGCTACTTTATTTTAGCACTATCTACGAAACATGTTAGTGGTATAAATATAAGTTGAGTCAGCCACGAACTACTCTGGACCACCTTCTTTATTGCTCAAAACATTCAAATAGAAGCCCTTTATTTCCTTAAGTTAAACAACCTTACTAACCACTTCTACAACTTAGGGAAACACAAATAAATCCTTAATTGAAGGAACTACAGTGGACCAGGTATAATTTTCACATAATTTCTAGCTTAAATTTTATCAACTAATACATACATAAAAAGACTGAAAAGAGTAAGGAACATCAAACTCAACGCTATTGAACATCCAAACATCATGACAAAAATATAATAAGAATACTTAAGCAATTATGAATAACATTTATATAAACACAGCGTACACAATTAATACATCAAAGAAGCGACTGCTCGGGATTAGAAACTCCCCCACTAGCATAGAACATAATTAAAAGAAGAACTAGAAGGGGCTAACTACATAATTTTAGATCTAGGTACTTGAGTTGCTCATGATATAAATGTGGTATCTCTTCACCCTCCATAGGGAGACTGGTGACCATAGTAACATCAAGCAATGTAGGGTTCATTACCACAAAATAGAGAACAAAGCAATTGATATCGATTAACTAAAAGGTTAAGAAATCAAATGGCAAACCCATATCAATAGGCTTCTTTTTTCTGAGATAACATAATAGCATCATAGATACCCTAGCCTTTCAATCTTCCCATTTAGCAATTGACACCAATTCCAACGAAATTGTGTATTGCAAAGATTTCTTGGGCCAAGTATGAGCCTCAGTCGAAAGAGCCTCAACTAAAAACCATCTCAATATAATGGGTAAAGCAATATTTTCCAAAGAGGTTCCAATAGTGCTTGCTTCAAAAACTAGCTCCGAGTTATAATAAATTACATGCTCTTCAATGTAGGGGGTCAGAATGTTAACCAAGTTTTCTTTTGTCTTGGTTTATCAGAATTAGCAGATCCAAGGGGATTTGCATAAGGGCTCATTGGATTAATAACCATATTTTTGTTCTTCACAAAAAGTTAGGAATCAGCAGAATGAAAAAAAAAGTTCAAAGGATAGGGTTTTTTGTATTTACAAAAATTCAAAATATTCTTTTTAAATGATAATGATTCTCAAGAGTTCTACACTCGCTCAATTCTAGCCATAATTATCCCAGTGCACAATTTTTAAGATTTTGGGTATCTCAAGTTTGGTATAGCCATTCAATCATTTTCATTGTGCCTAATTGGTTGAATGTTAGCATAAAAAATATTAAAAGACAAAATCACCCAGACTAAAGCAAGCATGTGCCGATAAAGAACTACTAAAGAAAGAACTAAAATCAATCTAGTTGCAGTCAAGGAATGTATGTCAAAAAGTGAGTATTAGCCGAAACCCAACAAAAAGCTAAAACTCATATATCTATAGTCTATACCAACCCATGAACTCGTACTCCTGATGCTCCAAAACTCCAAAAAATAGGAAGAAGTCCAACCAAGCTTCAAGTAGTTATCTTACCTTTCACATCATCCTATAATTTAAGACAAAATGTAAATTCAAAGCCCCTACACATAAAGGAACTTTCCCCCATTTCCACTTCAGCACAAGGCATGAACTAATAAGAAAGAGGCAAGAAATGTAGAGCTGATAATCCAGTGAACCAAAACAGGTATTTCCGACACTATAAATAAGCATGGCAAGATGGATAGAGGGGCTCATCTGAAAAATAATACATGCCAACCATTCCAACCCATTTTACGTCACTTGATTTCATTTTAGTTCTTGAATTTTCGCACTTTGTTACTTCATTGAATTTTCCACTTTCTTTAATGCAACTCCAATACACTGAATTTCGCTTATTAACTATATCAGCTTTCACTATTAGCTTTTGTTACTCAATTTGTCATCCAAAATTTAGTGTAACCTACTTAAAAGTGCGAGTATCCTTGCATAAGCTTGGTAATCCACTTTCTATAGGGCAAATTGCCACCTTTAAAGCAACTACTAGATTTTAAGTATTTATTCAGTGAATCGATTAATTCAATTGATCAGTACAACTAATTGCAACCGATATGAAATTTCACGACAATAGTACGTTAGGGAGTCAAGAGTGAAAACGAAGAAAAAAGATGTGTATTTTCCTCTATTTTTTTTTTTTTTTAATGAGATGGGAATTGTAAACTATTAATCCCACATAAAGTTTGGGAATAAATTATTGTTCGATAACAAGCAAAGAATCTTGTCTTTCTAAAAGAAGATATAGTGAATTAAAAATTCAATAAATATATAGAACATCACATCAAATAATCACACATGAAAAGAAAATTTTAGCAATTGCATTTATACATGAACAATGAATATTACTTCTGTCTTTGGCCATTGCATTTTGCTTGCATTACTCAAATCCTATCAGGCGTCAAAGATATATGGTTGCTTTCCCACTAAATATTATCTTTTACCTTCTCCAAGAGAAAATTTCGCTTTTCTTCATTGTTGGCTCTTTGCAACTTCCTCTTCTTTCTCGTCAACATTTACCATCGCGGCTGCTGGCCCCATCGCAGTGCAACCATTTTCATCACCTCCGCTTCACATTCTCTTCCACATGGCCTTTAGCCAAAGGACTTATTCAAAATTTTACAAGCACCAATAGCCCCAGGGGAGGGAGAGGGAGATCAAGTTGATTCATACATATATTCCTCATAAATCCAGCAATATTAATAACTAATATTAATAGCGTTCAATTCTATTTGAAAAATAAAGAAAAGGAGAATCTCCATTTGCCCTCAATAAAATGGGACACATTTCCAGTCGGAAAATGGAAACTAAAATTTCCAGCAATTATCAAACTTGTGATATCAGATTCAGCACTTACTTATGTCTAACTTGTTCCACATATTGACAAAACTTGGACAAATAGCTCGATTATACAGCAACAGCATCATTTAACTGCTGCATCCAAAACCTCCCAATGAGTTGTGACTTTGCAATCTGCGCCTTAAGCAAACTGGAATCAGAACCAGAAAGCAATATGACTGGCCTACATTAGTGAACTTGGCATGTTGGCTAAATGTAGTAAGTCCTGTAGAAAAAGTCAAAAACCACAATCTGTGCTTTTATATTTATTCAGCTCCAAGGTCTAATTGTTTGCTTTTATTTTAGAACCCAGAATGAAGAACTGAGTCTAACAATTTTTTCCCCTCTTTCCAAATATGGCACATATTCTTCACATAGCTTCCTAAATCATCCTCAACGCCTGGGACCCCACAACTAGTTTTCTAACCTATCAGTTGTGGGACTCCTATTTAACATTTAGCTCTTTAACCTGATCTCCCCATCTAAGTTACATACAGAACCCCTAAGTTTCCCAATAACAAGTATAATTCAACAAGCTTGTAGGTCTGGATGGACCTCGGTTATATCCCCTCTTCATCATGTAATGCTCCTATCCTTCATTTATTTGATAAAATATTGCCATCCCTCTAAATTGTAGCCATGATTTATCACTTTTTCTAGATTCACCAGCAATCAGTACAGATTTCATTCCAACATGACAAAAGAGACTTAAATGAATGATGAAATTCAACATAAATCATCTGATTACTTTACTTTAAGCAAAAAAATTATACACGTGATAGATGTAAAATTAGGATTTATTGATAAATGGACAGGCTTGCCCAAATAAACTTTCGTTCAAGATAAGAATAACTATGAAATTGGACAACTTTGAGCATAAATCAATAATGAAAAAAAATTGCTTTGATGCTGAAGTTGACTGCTTAATGGAAAAACATAACAGCATTAAAAGATATGGGAATGATAAGCACCAATTCAAACATGGATATGATCAACTGTTAAAAGCAACAGTATGGCAGGTTGGCATGTAATATAATTAGCATGAAGAGAAGCACAGAAATTCAACAGAATGAACATACTGCAGCAGACAATCTCTTTATCACCTGAAGAATCCTTATGCCTATGATCATCATATATAGAAGCATGAGTAATTTGCATGGGCACACTTTTCGCATGTCTAACTTGATCCAGATGAGAGAAGATCTCTGCAAGGCTTCAAGACCCAAGGTGTAATGCGGGGACCAAATATAAGGATATCACTCTAGCTTTCTTTCTGTCCATGTTCATTTGACAACCATTGTATATCCTGTCATTCAGAAAAGCAGACAGCAAAGATTAGAGGATGCGAATTAATTGAATAGAGAAGCTGAGAACTTTGTGTAAGTCAACAGGAACACCTTCTGCACACAACAAGCCACATGCTTAATAGCACTTCTAATTGAAATTGAGAGCATGAAGATAGTACACTACTGTAAAGCTTGTTTCTATCTCTCTGATCGAAGCAATCCAAGGGTTTACAAAGATCAAGGAAGTCCATCTGATTTTCACCATGTCAGTTAACTGGACTAGTTTATGAAGGGATCGTTGTTGGACCTCTAGTGATTGTTGTCATGCACCGGAATGAGGATTTTTTTTCTTATGCAATACATAGACTTCAGAATTATTGCGGCCAGTTGGGATTTCTGGAATTGGTAGTATCCTATCTGTAATTAAGATAAATCTTTTTAAGTTGGTGGCTATGACTCATTGGATGATTGATGGTTAGAAAATCCTAATGAATCCAGTGACACTGTCCTGTGTAGGTGCTTGGACTTTGATAATACTGCTGGACCACAATTGTGTACTAGAAGGGGATGTGTGCCTTATACCAGTGGTTGAGACATGAAATTCCATAGAGAATAGCTGTAGCTGAGAACTGAGTGCAACTAAAGTAGCTAATGGAAAGCAACTACCATCTTCATTGCCATCAACTGCTAAATTACCAAGCCAAAAATGTAATAAGTATCAAATTTGGAAGTATTGACTCAGAGGATACATTTTCTCTTGCTTTTAAAAAATGCCAATAGGAAGATCAAATGAAGAAGCACAAATACTCTAGAAAAAGCTACATGAGAGTTGCATTTGACAACTCTGTGCCATTGTTGCTAAACATAACCTAGAGCCCAACCTGGCAATGGATCAGGATAGACAAATTACTAGTTCAATAGTGCAAATCTAGTTGATGTATGCTTAACAAAATATTGTACTCTAGAACAGCCGTAGTGGTGGTGATGATTAAAAGAATATTCTAATAGAATAATATCAAATATGGAGCCCTATACACTTGTTACAGATCAGCAAGTATGACTAAATTCGTAGATGAAACTTGATTCCAGTCTTTCGCTCAGTCTGGTTTACCAAAACCCAGACTGTCAGCAGATTAGACCAAAAACTGCCATTAAATCCAGATGTCATGCATTAATCAACTGGCTCGGCCAGAAGTCTAAATAACTAGGCTGACTGGACCAAGCGCCAAGTGTCCACAGTGCTGTAAAAAGACAGAAAGGGATGGTGCCAGGCAGCTAAGTCGGTACAGAATAACTGCTGCACAGAGGGAAATCCTTCTACACAAGTTTTTTGATGAGGCTTTTGAACAGAATTTCAACAGGTGAAAGGTGTAGGCACCGCGAGCTTAGTTTCTTCCTTTGCATTCTGAGTTGTCCACGGAGAAAGAAAAAATGCAAGTTGGGGATGGCAACTGGCAAGGTGTCACGGCTCGCTCATTGGAGAAGCATGACGACCATGACTTGAAGGGGTGTTTGAAGCGACAAGGTGTTGTCGACTCACCCGGTAGGGCGGAAACGGCCCATGAGCAGAGACTCTTACGAGGTGTGGA